>CM046660.1:23591753-23782781 GCA_025594165.1 Tamias sibiricus | reverse complement strand
GTTGTTGTTTTCTAAATCAAATTTCAGTGACTCTATAGCCATATCATCTTTTTTTTTTTTTTTTTTTTGTACTGGGGATTGAACCCAGGGGTGCTTTGCCACTGAGCTAAGTCCCCAACACTTTTTATTTTTAATTTTAAGAAAGGGTATCACTAAATTGCTAAATTGCTGAGGCTAGCCTCCAACTTGTGATCCTCCTATCTCAGCTTCCTGAGTCTATGGGATTATAGGCTAGCTATGTACCCTTGTGTTTAAATACTTGTTCCATCGTAATTATAGTTATGAGAACAAGGGATGGGATGAGGCTTCCCAGATAGGTTACACAACTAGCATTCTGCAGAGAATCAACAAGCTAAGGGGCAAAAAGTGCTGCTTTGGAACAATAAAAACATAGAGCAAGGGCTGGGGGTAAAGCTCAGTGCATGTATGCTCATTATGCACAAGGCTCTGGATTCAAACTCCACCAAGACACACACACACAAATTAAGAAAATAGGGGTATGGCTACCTATTAAGAAAGATTCTAGGCTTGGGAACCAAAGGCGCACGCTCAGTTCCAGCTCATCAGTAACCATCTGGGTCACCTCAGACACTTCCCTTAACCTCTGAGCCTCAATTCCCACATGTGGTAAATGGAAATTTCTCCTGATCTATAATATTGGGGCATTGCTCCTTGAGGGAAGAACTAGTTTTGTATTCATCTTGTGTCCTCAACATGTGACACTGTGCCTGGCACACATAAGAACTCAATAAATGTTTGTTCAATGAAAATATTCAATATGCAAGATAGTGAAATACCATCTCAAAAAATAAATGCAAGATATTAGTAGATTATATAAAAATTAAAAATACTTTTGAGTGTCTACAAGGGGTTGGGTTAAGGTATGCAGGGACAGAGCAGGAATTCACCCTCCAGAAACCTATAACCTCAAGGAGTCAGCCATGCTAGAAGGCTGAGCTGGGCCCTGCTGTGCTCCAGCTCTAGGGAACCTGGGTGCAATGGAAGGCCATTAGGGGTGGGGTGGGGACATGGAAGGGGAAGGGCCTCTGCACAAAGACCGGCTGGGAGCTGGGTGCCATGTCACACATTTGTAATCCCAGACTTAGGAGGCGAAGGATGGAGGATCACAAGTTTAAGGCCAGCCTTAGCAACTTAGCGAAGCCCTAAGCAACTCATTAAGACCCTGTTTGCAAATAAAATATAACAAAAGACTGGAGGTGTGGCACAGTAATTATGTGCCTCTGGGTTCAATCCCCAGTACCAAAAATAAATAAAATAAAATAGGCTGGGGATATGGCTCAGACAGTGGTAAATGTCCCTGGGTTCAGTTCCAGGTACCAAAATAAACAACAAAAAAACAGGTGAAGCTGAACCCTCTAGTGGCCAGGAGGGCTGAAGTTCCTTTCAAGCAGAAAGTTCTCTGAACTGGGAGAAACAGCAGGGAAGAAAGGGCAATACTGGCTTCTTCCAAGAAGCCACCTCAGGATTCTGCTAAGAGACCAGTCCAAAACTCTCAGACCTTCTTCTCTTCAAGGGAAGTGACAGAGCTGGTCTACAGGCCCAAGACAGCCCTGGGACCAGCCTGGGGCAAAGGACTCTCTCTCCAAGAAAGGGGATCTGAGGGGTCTCTGGTGGACTGGTGACAAGCAACTATGAAAAATCTTGGAAGATGCCCATGTTCAGACATAGGTAAGCTACCCATTTGCCTCCATTCTTGAAACAACAAACCAGTGCCTAGAATCTGTGTTGCACCAAATCAGCATCTTGACCAAACTGATCTCATCATGGCCTCAGGGCAGAGGGCTGATTGGAAATCCTTTGCCTTCAGATAATTTAATTCCATGTTTCTATTTTTTTATTTTATTTATTTATTCTTTTCTTTTTTTGAAGTGCTGGGGATCAAATCCAGGGCCTCATTCATGCTAGGCAAACCTCAACCACTGAGCTCTGCCCTCAGCTCTCCCAGTGTTTTGAAAATAAATCCCCATTTATGGCCAATAAGATCTAGAAGGGGCAGGATCTCCTTAGGGTCTGCCTCTACTATCACCTTTTCTCAACCTGAGGCCTGTTTCTAGACACTGCCCATTCATTTCAGTGAGAAAAGCTGATAAAATAGCAGTCCTCAGCAGCCCTCCCCACCCTTGCCCACCTACCGGGATGGCAGCCGGGGGGTCCAGTCCATTCTCCACCACTGAGAGCATTTCCACTCAGGCAGCAGCTCCTGAGGAGACTCACATGACACCTGCAGGGAGAGATGGTGGCCAGGTGAGCAGGCTCCCAACTCACCCCTGCAGCCTGAGTCCCTTCCCAGCAGGCAGCAGGCGGTAGGCCCGGCTCACTCTAACTGCAACTGAGAGGCCTCTGAGCAACACTAAAGTAAAAACTTAAAGTGGATTTTAAGGAAGGAAAAAAAGTCAGAGGCTCAATACTTGGGAGGGGAGGAGCCCCGCATGCCACGAGTGGGTGGTTAAGGGCTCTTCACACCGAGAGCTGCCCCCAAAGCCAGTGGCTGTGGCATGGGGGTGGAGGTGAGGAGCCAAATGCTGACCTAGGGCAGAAAGGGGAAGCTTCAGCTGAAGGTGCCAAGAACCAGGGGACCAGGACACGGGGATCACAATTAACACTGAAATCCTGGGCCCTGCAGCAGCTTCCCAATTCTTGTCCCATCCGGGGTCTGCCAGCTCCAAAATAGAGAGGCCTCTTCCCACACTTCTGCTTCTCCTGGGGTGGGGGGCCAGGGATGTGTCTAAACAGACCAACACGAGTCCACTCGCAATTTACCCCTAACCAGCAAGGCACAGAGGGCGTGGTATTAGATTTCTCCTTCAGAGAGTAAGAATGTGTAAAATTCTCACTGGTATAAATAGCATCTATAATCCAGTGGGTGTGGCCACCCAAATCTATAAGCAAAGAATGCCACTGCCCAACATAGTTGGAAGTCAGTACATCATTAAGTCCCTCAGGGCAGCTGGCTCCCTCCTAGGACCTGAGTGAGCTCAAGGTGCTGTTGGAAGGCCTGGCCCCACCCCAGCAGCTTGGGCTGGGTGGGCCCTCACATTTAAACAAATCTCCAGTGAATACTCTGCTGAGCCTCAAGGGAATTTAAAAAAAATTATGGGTGTCTCTGCTCTCAAGTAATTGTGACCCAAAGAAGTTAACAGAACCAAGGAATGTGACATAGATTGACTCATTTATGCTCCTCCTTAGTCACAGGAGTTCCATTTTATTATCTCCACCTGACAGATAAGGACATGGAAGCTGATAAGGTCAAGCAACTATCATAGGTGCCAGGGCTGACAGTGGTCTGGCTCCACCAGCCCCCAGGGTAATGCCAACCCCCGCTCAAGGGAATTCCTGAGTGAGTGCCATCCTTAGAGCCAGGACTCCAAGGGTGGGCTGGGAGGAGGGCACTTCACCTGGGGGCCCAGGACGGGGTTCAGGGACAGCAAGACCAGCCTGGTAAGCAAGGATTACAGGAGAGTGACAGAGCTTGAGGTCTGAGAAGGATAAAGCAAGGCGGCCTTCAATGAAACTGCTGCTTCAATCTCTGGCCTCTGCGGTTGGCCAAGAATAAGCAGGGCACAGGGAATTAGGGCCCGGAGTAGACCTTCTAAGCCAGGCCACAGAGGGAGGCAGGTGTGTGTGGATGGTGGCCCTGGCAGACTGCCTGGAAGGGCCCTTGGCCCTGGCTGCAGCCCCTGGTTGACCACCTCACCCTTTGCCACATTCTGCTCCCTGTACCAGTGGATTCGCAAGAGCTTCCTGAGGCCTGCTCTACACACTGGGCATCAGAGCAAGAGGAAAAGGGATCCATACTGTGGTCAAACAGTCATGCGTGGCAACATGCCTGATCCTGGAGGCTGGATTCCTTCAAAGTTACCCTCATTCTGGCCAACAGGTAAAATCTAGCCCCGGGCTAAAGAGCCTGGGATGCAAGCCCAATCCACAAGTCCAGTGGCCTAAACTGCTCCCTCAAGCCTTTCTAGACAGAGCCCTCAAGCTCCAAAGTTGCTCTTTCCTCAGCCAGTTACAAGGACCCTGAGGGCTTAGACTTTAATAATCTGAATAATAGCTTGGGTCCATTAATGCCTCATTAACTAATTAGCTCAGTGTAACACAGCACTCATTAGGAGGGGCTATCAATAATTGGGTGCTTTGCCGGCGCGGTGGTGCACGCCTGTAATCCCAGCACTTGGGAGGCTGAGGCAGGAGGATCTCGAATTCAAAGCCAGCCTCAGCAATAATTGGGTGCTCTGGCCAAGGACCAGTCTGCTAAAACAAACAAAATAAACTGAAGTTAAGAGCAATCAGCTGGGCGTGGTGATGTATACCAGCAATCCCAGCAACTTGGGAAGCTGAGGTTTGTTATCTATGAGCTCCTAAGAGTAGAGAGAGATTGGCAGGAGCTAAAAAGTTTAAGCTGTTAAAAAATAAAAGTAAAATAATTTCTATTAGCTCGTTTTAGGCAAATTGCAAAGTAATTTCCTGGGAACCACTGTCCCAGGATAGTGACCCCTCATAGGGATTCCTAATTCCCAATTTGCATTTTTTCAAATTTATCTTTGCAGGAGCCCTAATAAAGGAGATAGCTAAGATTGCAATTAGCTGTGAGCCATAAGCATTACCACCTTCCATGGTCTCGCGAGACTTGGCCCGGTACATTGTGGATCGGGTCGGCGCCATTTGCATGATCTCGCGAGACTTGGCCCAGGGGATTGTGGGTCGTCGTCGGGGCCATTTTGTGGTTGTTGGAGGAGCATGGACGGTGTGTTGGGGTGTTATTGGAGCTGGAGAGAGAAGCTGGCAGAATAAAAAGCCTGTTTGTTTCCAGTCTGCCTCTCAACTTATCCCCACGGCTTTTTTGCTCCAAGCGGCCATCGCTTCAGGCGGCAACAGGTGGCGGCCCATACAGGGAATTCGGAGCGGACAGGTAAGAACTGAAAGGTCTCTAAAGATGGGTTCAAATATAACTGAATCCCAAGTGATAGAGGCTATAGAAAGAATCCTTGATATACCTGACTCCATTGTCAGTGAGGAGGATTTAGAAAAAAGTGAAAGTGAAAAAAAAAGCATAGATTCCACTGGGTCAACTAAGACCAGTAAAGAGAGTATTAGAAGAGTCCCAAAAATGACAAAAACCCAAGCTATTAGAGCTATTCGGGAGTTATTGGAGATAGCTGAAGAATACTTGCTCTTCATGGAACCTGGAACTCAGGATATTGCTGTCAGTGAAATTAGCAGTAGTGAGGAATCTAGTAAAAGTGATCCTGAGAAAATGAGGAAAAAGAAACTAAAAAAGACCAAGAAAAAGGACCATCAAGTAGAGGAATCACTTGTGTCCTCTACTCCCCATGGGTGGAATCCATTACAGAAAATATGAAGGGTATTACTAGGCATTTGCATACCCTAGAAATAGAAATAAAAAGTCTTTCTGAGCGCTTATGCGCTCTCAAAGGTAACTCACAGATACATTGGGAACCGCCAGCATTTGAAAAAGAAAAATGGACAGAGGGTCCATCAGTCAGTAGATTTCAAAACAATAAAAAATCTCAAAGAGGCAGTAATGACTTATGGGCCCCAAGCTCCTTTCACGTTGAGTATGCTGGAGTCCCTTAACACCTTTAGCTTAACCCCCTCAGAATGGAAAAGTCTATGTAAAGCAACATTAAGCAGGGGGCAATACTTGGTTTGGCGATCGCAATTCCAAGAACTTTGTATAGAAACGGCTAAAAGAAACGCAGCTGCAGGGTTTGGAGACTATAATATAGAAATGCTCACAGGAGAAGGGCAGTTCGCAGACTTACAGGCTCAAAAAGATTATGACCCAGGTGTATATGCTCAGATAAACACAGCTGACTTAGAGGCATGGAAAACTGTACAAGGACCTGGGGATCTACAAGGTTGCTTGTCAAAAGTGATTCAAGGACCTAATGAGCCATATGCTGACTTTGCTGATCGACTTTTGAGAACTGCAGGTAGAGTGTTTGCAGATGTTGATCAAGCTATGCCATTAGTTGTTCAATTAGCATACAAAAATGCTAATAAATACTTCCAGGAAGCCATCAGGCCATGGAAAAATAAAAAGGATCTTTCCGTATATATACAACTATGTAAAGATATAAATGATGCCTTTGTCTCAGGAAATATGATTGCAGCCTCAATGAGAGGTGCTTCCCCTCAAAATTTCACAAAGGCTCAACCTAGACATTATAATCAATAAGGATATTCCAGGCAAAATTATCATAATCAATCAGGCTATTCTAGGCAAAATCCCAAAAGAGAAATAAGACCAAGCTCATACCATGCCCCAGGCCGCTGCCCCAGGTGTAAAAAGGGAAATCATTGGGCCAATAAATGCCATTCAAAATTTGACATCTATGGAAATCATTTGTTCAGGAATTCAAAAAATGGGGCACAAGGCACAATGCCCAGGGCCCACAAATGTACGAGGCATTGGAGAAGGAGTATCCTCAAGCATCCACTCAGATGCTTCCCTGACACAATCCCTACTACCCATCCACTCCCTCGCCAGAGGAACAGGAGGAAATGCAGGATTGGACCTCTGTTCCACTGCCCAAATAGTGTTAACACCTGAAATGGGGGTTCAACTGATTCCCACAGGGGTCAGGGGACCTCTTCCCTCAGGGACTGTAGGACTTATTCTCGGGCGTAGTCCTAAAAGCTTATTAGGTTTGCAAGTGACCCCAGGTGTAATAAACTCAGTCAGCCGGGCAGTCACTCGGTCGGTCAGAAGAATACAAAGGGGAAATAAAAATAATGCTTAGCTCACCCCAAAGTATAACTTCTGTTAATCAAGGAGATAGAATTGCTCAGTTGCTTCTCCTTCCCTAAGAAAGTAGAAGTAAAAGTAGTAAAAATTTACATAATTCATTTAAAATGAGTATGCCTCAAAAAAGGAACAATAGAACAATAGGATTTTGTTCCACTGACTCGGGACCCATGGCTTGCTGGGTTCGGGATTGTTCAAGGAGGCCTATGTGTAAAATAAAAATCCAAGGAATAGAGATGGAGGGACTGATAGATACTGGAGCTGACTCTTCCATCATTAATATATGACAATGGCCCAAGCACAGGCCTCTGCAAAAAGCGTCAACCAGTTTAAGAGGTTTGGGATAAAGTAACCTCCCAGAGAAAAGTGTGGTAATTTTAAAATGGGAGGATGATGAAGGGCATAAAAGAACATTTCAGCCTTATGTTTTACCTAACCTACCAGTTACTTTATGGGGAAGAGATATTTTGCAACAAATGGGAGTACACCTTGCAACCAAGCCTGCAGGTATTAAATGTGAAAATCACAGGGTAATCTTAACCCTAAAAGAAATCATTATCAAAAAGTACAGAGTAATCTTAACCCTAAAAGTAATCATTATCATAAAGGAAAAAGATATTTTTGGGGGGGCCACTGAGAAAATAATTTTGAAAATAACATGGCTTTCTGATAAGCCAGTGTGGGTCCCTCAGTGGCCCCTATCTAAAGAGAAATTACAAGCGGCCCACCTACTAGTTCAGGAACAACTAGAAGCAGGACATATAGAACCTTCCACCTCTCCCTGGAATTCCCCCATATTTGTGATCAAGAAAAAAATCAGGAAAATGGCGATTGTTAGATGATCTTAGAGAAATTAATAAAACCATGCAAATCATGGGCCCTACTCAACCTGGACTTCCTAATCCTGTAGCTATTCCAAAAAAATTCCATCTTATTACTCTTTTTTTTTTTTTTTTTTTTTTTTTTTTTGTGGTACCAGGGATTGAACTCAGGGGCACTCGACCACTGGGCCACATCCCCAGCCCTTTTTTGTATTTTATTAGAGGCAGGGTCTCACTGAGTTGCTAAGTGCCTCGCCATTCTGAGGCTGGTTTTGAACTCGCGATCCTCCTTCCTCAGCCTCCCAAAGTGCTGGGATTACAGGCGTGCACCACCGCGCCCGGCTTATTACTCTTGATATAAAAGATTGTTTCTTTTCTATTCCTCTACACCCTCTGGATACCCCCAGGTTTGCTTTTTCAGTTCCTTCTATTAACAATAATGGCCCTGATCAGAGATATCAATGGAAAGTTTTGCCGCAGGGAATGGCTAATAGCCCCACTATGTGTCAAATCTATGTAGATAAAGTTATTCAGCCTATCAAAAATAAATACCCAGAGCTTATGTGCCTCCATTATATGGATGATGTTTTGCTTTCTCATCCTAATCAAGAAGTCTTATTCACCATATTTAGTGATATATCAGAAAACTTGAAATGATATGGACTAAACATTGCTAAGGAAAAGGTTCAAATTAGGTCTCCAATATTATATCTAGGATTCCAAATTATGGACACTTTTTTTTTTTTTTTTTTTTTTTTGTGGTACCGGGGATTGAACTCAGGGGCACTCGACCACTGGGCCACATCCCTGGCCCTTTTTGTATTTTATTTAGAGACAGGGTCTCACTGAGTTGCTAAGTGCCTCGCCATTGCTGAGGCTGGCTTTGAACTCGCGATCCTCCTGCCTCAGCCTCCCAAAGTGCTGGGATTACAGGCGTGCGCCACCACGCCCGGCCTATGGACACTTTTATTAAGCCTCAAAAATATTAATTAATAAGGAGCATATGGCCACTCTCAATGACTTTCAAAAATTGCTGGGAGATATTAATTGGCTTCGCCCTACACTAAACCTCACTACTGGCCAACTAAAACCTTTATTTGACATCCTTCGCGGGGACCCTGATCCATCCTCACCGCGAACATTGACTCCTGATGCTAGGAAAGCTTTAAAGTTAGTAGAAAAAGCCATCGAAGGAGCTCATTGTGATAGATTTGATTTAACTCAACCACTGATATTGATTATTATTCCTTCACAATATACACCTACAGAAGTATTTTGGCAACAAGGGCCTATATTATGGATACATTTGCCCGTCTCTCCAAAAAGTATAATTGAGTCTTATACCTCCATGGTGGCTAAACTTATTCTTCAAGGACTTAAGACTTCTACTAAAATATTTGGCATTCACCCTGCTACTATTATTACTCCCTATTCATCCTCACAGATTGAATATTTATGCTTCAATGATAATGATTGGGCTATAGCTAGATGCTCTACTTCTGCAAATTTTGATAATCATCTTCCTAAGTCTCCTATATTATCTTTTTGTATCAATCATCCTATTATATTTCCACAGGTAATAAAAAATCAACCTATTCCTAAGGCATTAAATGTATTTACAGATGGGTCCTCAAATGGTACTGCTACAGTAGTCACTAAAAAAGAAAATATGACTTACATAACTGCACACAAATCAGCTCAATTAGTGGAACTGGAAGCTGTGGTAAGAGCTCTGGAATATTTTAGAGAGCTACCCATGAACATTTTTTCAGATAGCCACTATATTGTACATGTCGTCCCAAAATTAGAGCTAGCAGGACCAATAGCACCTCATACTCCAGCCTTTAAATTGTTTTATCAAATACAAAAACTCCTGTGGGCAAGAAAAGAACCTCTATTCGTAGGCCATATTAGAACACATACCAACTTGCCTGGTCCCCTCCATGAAGGTAATCAAAAGGCTGATGACCTTACCCAAACAATTTTTATACTTTCAGTGCTCCAGCAAGCTAATTTATTTCACTCCCAGTTTCACGTTAATAGCACCACCTTGCAGTGTAGGTTTAAAATCACAAAGGAGCAAGCCAGAACAATTGTAAAAGATTGTAAATCTTGTATGACACATTTGCCCAATCCTCATTATGGTGTTAACCCTAGAGGATTAATGCCCAATCATTTGTGGCAGATGGATGTTACTCATGAGCCAAGTTTTGGAAAATTGAAATTTATTTATGTGACCATAGATACATGCTCAGGCATGATTTTTGCTTCCTTACATTCTGGAGAAAAAGTTAAAGATGTTACATCTCATTGTTTGCAAGCTTTTGCTGCATTGAGCATCCCCAAAGTGCTTAAAACAGATAATGGCCCCGCATATATACGTCCTCACCTTTCAAACAGTTTTGTGCAAAATTCAATATATCCCATAAAATAGGCATCCCATACAATCCTCAGGGTCAGGGCATTATTGAAAGAGCAAACCACACACTGAAAATTATGTTATTAAAACAAAAAGAAGAAAATTGGAAAAGTCCTAGGGACAGATTGGCAGTTGCCCTGTTTACCTTAAATTTTTTAACTTTAGACTCTAATGGTTATTCTGCTAGAGACAGACATTGGAACCCACACCAACAACATAAACCTTTGGTTTACTGGAAGGATGTTCTTTCAGGTACATGGAAGGGTCCAGATCCAGTATTAATTTGGGGGAGAGGATCTGTTGTGTTTTTCCAAAGCACAAATCCTCTCCAATATGGATACCATCTTGATTAATAAAGCAGGTACCACATCAAAAGGATCAAGATGAAGTTGTTAAGGAATCAAGATTAATAAAAAAAAAAAAGTACAAAATCAAGAGGACCAAGATGAAGGTATGAAATGATTCCCTTAAAAGAGTCCTTCAAAATATTTCACAACTTAAGTGTCATTCCTCCCGGCTGGGAAGAGGAGATCTCTCTTTAGTGTGCACACAATTGTTTTTTTTTTTTTTCTTTTTATACATGTCTTTATGTCTGTGCATTTGTCTACATTTCATGTTAATGTGACGTCACAAATATATGTTTGTAGGTTTGTGCGTCTGTCCAGTGTGACATCACAAATAACAAAGCACTTATAAATATATATATATGGATCCAAATAACTTTAATTCATTTTAGTTTAAGAGTATTCAATTTAGGTAAATAATTTTATAAGTGAAGGTACTTTCAATTTTGATTTATAGGTGTCCCTGGGACTTCTCTTTAGCGAAAAATATGACTAGTACTGTATAACCTGATATTCTAGTGTTTTGACATAGGATTGTTTATTTGTTATTAACTTCATTTGTTTAATAGCTGATTAATTTGAATTATTTCAACAGATAAAGGATTGCTGTGTATGCAGAGACTCGAGGATTCCAGCTAACAAATTATTTTTCCAAAGTGCCTTTAGCTTTTCTTTAATCTATCTTTTTTTTTTAAATATTTATTTGCTTTAGTTGTATACAATGCGTTTATTTGCACATGGTGCTGAGGATCGAACCCGGGCCGTGCACATGCTAGGCGAGCGCTCTACCACTGAGCCACAACCCCAGCCCCTTTAATCTATCTTTAATGCAGTAAATACCCTCAGTCTTTCTTTGTTTTGTTCTGAATATGATATTTTGCCAGCTTATGTTTGTGGTAGCTCAAGCAGCAATGTGTGAGCAGAAATCAATTTCAATCTTCTAATCTAATAATTCTATTTTTTAGTTTGACAACTCACTTCTTGCCTCAGTGCTGGAATAGCACTGCCTTTCCTTTAATAATTGATGCTTGAGTTTCTAGGTAGCAGGCCCTGAAGATTTGCCAGTGGCATTGTCTAAACATAAAAAAGACGGCTGCTGCTACAGCTGCAAGCATCCCTGCTGCTCAAGCATCAAACAACCTCACCAGCAGTATGGCCTCTGCTCTGCATGCATGGGGCCTCCTAGATCAACGTGTTATAACAAGTGGACATTTTGATCTTTCATTGTTTGGGACTTTACGGAACAATGCCTTGTGGGTATTTGTCTAGAGAACTCAGTGTGTTACTTAATAGAACTCAGGGCAGCTGATTTGTTTAAAGAATTTGATATGCTATGCAACTTGGCTTGTCAACAGAAGGCTTATTGCCTTAAAGCCGCAGCATCTCCCCACAATTGGACGGCTGTTAGTCACCATACACAGTCAATCCTGAAGGGCTCCATTGGATGGCTGGTAGCCAATGACAGGTAAGATTCCCCAGAGGGGGACAACCTAAGACAGGCACAGTCGCATGGGACAGTCTCATGTGGCCGACATATCAACCTAAGACAGGAGTCAAGGGCACAGCCTTGATTATCCAATGACGGGTAAGAATGTTGGTTGCACGTGGACATCCTAGAGCATCCCCTCTTTTAAAACAAAAAGGGGGGAAATGCAGGAGCCCTAATAAAGTAGATAGCTAAGATTGCAGTTAGCTGTGAGCCATAAGCATTACCACCTTCCATGGTCTCGTGAGACTTGGCCCAGGACATTGTGGATCAGGTCGACGCCATTTGCATGATCTCACGAGACTTGGCCCAGGGGATTGTGGGTCGTCGTCGGGGCCATTTTGTGGTTGTTGGAGGAGCGTGAATGGCATGTCGGGGTGTTGTTGGAGCCGGAGAGAGAAGCTGGCAGAATAAAGAGCCTGTTTGTTTCCAGTCTGCCTCTGAACTTATTCCCGTGGCTTTGTTGCTCCAAGCAGCCATCACTTCATGCGGCAACATATCTTTAAATACCCAATGTAAATCCATGATATAAAATTCAAAAGGTATAAAAGGGCATATGATACTGCAGACTCCCAGTTGCCCTCTCTGAAGACAACCATCATCACCAGTATCCTGCATTCCTTCCAGAGGAATTCTATACTAGCATGTCCATCAGAACTGTAGTGATGAAAATTGTATACAATGCTATCTGATAGGGTAGCCATTAGCCATGTGACTGCTGAGCCCTTGAAGTATGGCTAGTGTGACTTAGAAGTTGACTATAAATTTTTAATTTGTATTAATTTATAATATATTGCAACATATATTATACATAAATATTACATACTTTATTTATACTAGAGATTGAACCCAGGGCCCTTTACCACTGAGATACATCCCAAGTCCTTTTTATCTTTTATTTTGAGACAGGCTCTCACTGAGTTGCTGAGATTCTGGCTAAGTTGCTGAGGCTGGCCTTGAACTTGTGATTCTCTCAGCCTCACAAGTCACACAGATTACAGCTATGCTACATCACATCTGGCTAAATTTATATTTACCCATGTGTGGCTAGTGGCTACTGTATTGGGCCACACAGTTCTATACAGATAATATATGACACACAGTCTCATACTGTACATGCTGGATTACATCTTGCTTTGTTCACTTACCAACACCTATATATCTTGGAGATAAATTGTTCCAGTCTACCTCATTTTAGAAAGCTGCTATAAAAACCTTCTTGTAGTTCATGAAGGGAATTCCTTACTCAACTGCAGAGCCATGGACCATCACTTTTTATAATTAGCTCTAAAATCCTCCACATATGGCAGGGTGCAGTGGCACATGCCTGTAATTCCAGCAACGTGGAAGGTTGAGGCAGAAGGATTGCAACTTCAAGATCAGCCTAAGAAACTTAATAAGACCCTGTCTCAAAAGAAAACCATTTTGGGGCTGGGTTTATAGCTCAGCAGTAGCGCACTCGCCTCGCACATGTGAGGCACTGGGTTCAATCCTCAGCACCATTCTGCTGTCATTTCTAACAACTTAGAATAAAAAATAAATTAAAAATAAGTAAATAAATAAAAATAAAAATAAAAAAAGAAAGAAAACCATTTAAAAAATGGCCAGGAATATAGATCAGTGGTAGAACACCCCTAGATTCAACCCCTACCCCACCCCTCCAAAATATCCTCTACTGGTGGTGTGCAGGCCTATAATCCCAGCACTTGGGAGGCTGAGGCAGGAGGATTGAGAGTTCAAAGCCAGCCTCAGCAATGGTGAGGCACTTAGCAACTCAGTGAGATCCTGTCTCTAATAAAATACAAAAAAAGGCTGGGGATGTGGCCCAGTGGTTGAGTACCCCTGAGTTCATTCCCTGGTACAAAAAAAAAAAAAAAAAAAAAAAAAATCCTCTACTTATAACCAAGACATCTCACAATAACCCTGTGTTCCCCACTCCTCAGCTTTTATCAGCCTGGACCTGAGGTAGATTGACATTAAATAGTCCTTTTTGGTGACTGGGAGAAATAATTTACCAGAGTCATTTCCCTAAAATGCACTCTTCACCCACAGGGCCCAGCCTGGTGATGGTGGCATTCTTCAGGGTTAATCACAGCTCTCTTTAAGTGGCCTCCTGGGCAGGTAGCAGTTTAGGTAGAACATCTAGGATTGGCCTCGCTGTTGCCTGATTAGAGGACCAAGGAGCTCTGAGGAGCAGTGTGTGTGTGTGTGTTTTTTTTTTTTGTTTTTTTTTTTTTTTGCACTGAGCATTGAACCCAGGAGTGCTTAACCACTGAGCCACATCTCCAGCCCTTTTTTTATATCTTATTTAGAGACAGGGTCTCACTGAGTTGATTAGGGCCTTGATAATTTGCTGAGGCTGGCTTTGAACTTGTGATCCTCCTGCCTCAGCCTCCCAAGCCGCTTGGATTACAGGTATTTGCCATCGTCCAGTGCAGTGTGGGCTTTAATGGTAAATCTCACTGTCTGGAAATTGTCCTTAAGCCATGTTGATCCCTGACTAGCTTGGTGCCTTCAGACAGCCTTCCTCTTAGGATTCGGGTGATGAGAATCTTTGCAGTTTCAGATGGCCCCTAGAAAAGAAATTTCACTAACCTGTTTTGGCATCTAGTCCTGTCTTTTGGAGGTCCCTGTCAGAGGCAGCAGATTCAAAATTGGTATGAGTCAGATCTGGGCACAGATCTCAGCTTCAAATGGCACAGACTATTTACATTTTATGGGGCAAATACTTAGCACTGTGTGCTGTCAGTCTCTCTTTTGTAACAAATCACACAGTGAGAATGAAGAAATGGTTTAAAATTCACTCAGTAATATTTCTGAGTCATCCCTAAGGGCAGGGCTTGGTGCAGGGCACTGGGGGAAAGGAAGCAGGAGTAGTGTGGAGAGGAAGGAGACATGATTCTTTCCTTGTCAGGGCTCCTGATCTGATAGATAAGTGGCCAAGTCACCACAGTGGTGGGACTTCCTTTCACTAGGCTGCAATTCCAGGTGATCACTAGAAGAATGGGTTCAAATTGTGTAACCTCCAAACCAGGGCTCATCACATACTGAGAATTACTGTCCCAAATTTCTCTCCCCTCCTGGCTTCCAGGGTCTCAATGTAGTGGAATGTCCTTTCCCATCCTCGGGCTTTGGGCTTGCTTTGACCCTTCAAATAAAGTACAAAAGGCCTGCTGGGGTTTTGCTGGCCCTTGTGTGTTTTTGCAATGTGGAGTTTCAGTGGCAATCACTAACCCATTCCTTTATTAGGTTGTAGGTCTAGCTGCTACAAGTGACACCCAGCACAACAGTGGGTTAAGAAAGTTCACTGAGTTGTCATGTAATAAGCCAATAAAGAAGTCTGGTGTTTCCTACACTGTTGCTGCCTGAAGCGATTGCCGCTTGGAGCAACAATGCCACGGGAATAAGTTCAGAGGCGGACTGGAAACAGTCTAGCTCTTTATTCTGCTAGTTTTTCTCTCTGGCTCCAACAGCAACTCCAACACCACACACACTCCTACAACCACCACCACACCATACCAAAATAGCGCTGACCCGACCCACAATGTCCTGGGCCAAGTCTCACGAGACCATGGAAGGTGGTAATGCTTATGGCTCACAGCTAACCGCAATCTTAGCTATCTCCTTAATTAGGGCTCCTGCAGGTGTGGACTTTTTAGATTAATGTTTCTTATTTCCTATAAGACTGTCCTCTTTGTTTTTTGGTTTTTGTTTGTTTAGTGTTGTTGTTTTGTTTGTTTTTGTAGTACTGCGGATTAAACCCAGGGCTGCTCCTCAGCTCTTTCTTCTCTTCTTCTTTTGACTTCCTTTTATCTTTACTTCGCCTTGAATTTGATCTGCAACTTACTTCAATGATGGTAATAATTTATTTTTGCATTGTGCTTTATGGTTGTCCATGGACCTTAACTCTTTTTAATCTCATGTGAACCTCACAATAATCTTCTAAGTGGAGGAATATAGATATTATTACCATTACTTTGCAGAGGAAAAAAAAAAAGAAGAAAATGAGCCCTTAAAAAGTAAAGGCCATAAGCCGAGCGTGGTGGCGCACGCCTGTAATCCCAGCACTTGGGAGGCTGAGGCAGGAGGATCCTGCCAGTTCAAAGCCAGCCTCAGCAATGGCGTGGCACCTAGCAACTCAGTGAGACCCTGTCTCTAATAAAATACAAAAAAGGGCTGGGGATGTGGCCCAGTGGTCGAGTGCCCCTGAGTTCAATCCCTGGTACCAAAAAAAAAAAAAAAAAAAAAAAATGTAAAGGCCTTAACAAGGTCGAGGGGAAGGGACCAGTAGCACTAGGACCAGTGAAGAGGGCTTCTGGCTCCTAAAGAAGTCCTCTTGATCTATGGCTTCAATTGCAAAACATATAGACATGCTCACCATCATACCCTCACAGGTAGACTTAAAGGAGGAGACAAGAAGAATGGAGAAGAACCGTGGCTAGGAGGACAAGTGAGTCCAAGCTGAGTGGAGATGGTTTGAGATGTCAGGAATACTCTCCAGGAGCTCATGCTCACTCTTAAACACTGAATTACGACTAAAGTCTAAATAATGTACTGACACTAAAATCCAGGTCTTTCTTATCATAGCTACATGTGATTTGGGGAGAAAATGCATTACATTGGAGGAAAAAAAGAGAGAGAGAGAATTAAAATCAAATATCAACCTATTAATCTAGCTCAGTCCCATAAGTTTGCTTTCCCTTCATCGCAATTTTACTTCAATGTCAACATTGTGGTCTTAAGTTATTCTTTCACTTAGTGTATGTAGACATAAGCCAAAAATTCCCCACAAGGCAATCCAGTCCTCAATAGAAAGTTAAATGACCTTATGAGAGATTGTTTGAACCTAACTAGCTTTTTTCACACATAAATTGACAAACACTTTAAAAATATTAATTAAAGATATAGGAAAACAATATTCTCAAACACAGGTGATGGGAATAGATAAATAGGAAAAAAGATAATCAGAGCCATGGTGGAGCACAGGATGGCAATGAGTATCAGAGGTCTTTAAAATAGTGGAAATTAACATTTGCCCCTACAGTTCTGCCTAGTAATTGTATTTCTTTCTGAAATAATCAGAAATGTACACAAAGATGTATATGCCTGGTCATTCTCTATATTGACACAATTATCATAGAGAAGACTTGAAAATAACCTAAGGGTTTAATAAAATGAAATTCTCAAGAAACTTAGAAGTACAATTATATGATGAATATCAGGAAGTCTTAAAAGTAACATCAAATAGACTTGTGAATATAAAATATTGAAAATATACATGTTTACATGAAAAGGTAAGTTACCAGACCTACATACAATATGCTTCCAGTAATGTAATAAAAGTACAAATACATTAAACAAAAATTATTTGCTTCATATATGTGTATATAATATTAACAGGTAATTTCTCCTGATGATAAGATTGTGGATGAACTATTATCTTTATTTTTTATGTTTTCCAAATTTTAAAATAATGATATGATATTTTATGGTAAAAAAAAAACCTGAAATTATGAGTATTTTTTAAAGTTTTCTTACATTTCTCAGTAACCTATCTCTCCACCTTAAGATCATTTTGATCTCCAAAGCCTCAAAGCTAAAAGAAAGTGACTAAAAATTGTTTCTCTCTTTAAAACAATAATTCTCCATTAAATCAGTTGATACAGATGAAGGTACAGAGAATAAAAACTTAATAGCAGCACAGAAAAGACACACATGCTGCAGATAACTATCATGCCGTGTCCCCAGCAGGCTGGTGTTGGAATTATAATACCTGAAGCATTTGGTGAGACCTCATAAAGCTTGTGTTCCAGTGACAAATAGCAAGAGTAATCAGTTCAGATTTAGCAATGAACTCAAATAAAAGTTAATTAAGACAATAGAGACTCTTTACAGGCATTTAAACGTCAAACCAATTACTAGATAATGGGAACACTAACATAAGCAAGAATCAGGAAAGAAGCCTTCCCATTGGACCCACACCCTCTGGGGAGGTATATAAGAACCTCAGAGTGAGAGGAGGCATTTGAACCTCAGCAACCTCATCTTCCTAAGAGACCCCAAGCACACCTGACTCCCAACGCCATGTCCTGCTGCTGTATTGCCCGCTGCTGCAGCGTCCCCACCGGCCCTGCCACCACCATCTGCTCCTCAGACAAGTCCTGCCGCTGTGGAGTCTGCCTGCCCACAGCACCTGCCCACACACCGTCTGGCAACTGGAGCCAACCTGCTGTGACAACTGCCCCCCACCCTGCCACATCCCTCAGCCCTGTGTGCCCAGCTGCTTCCTGCTCAACTCCTGCTATCCCACCCCAGACCTGGAGACTCTCAACCTTACCACCTACACCCAGCCCTGCTGTGACCCCTGTGTCCCAAGCTGCTGCTGACCAGTAGCCGCTTTGCTCAGTGCCTGTCATTCAAAGAGTCAACCCAGAAGCTTTAGCATTCACCTGTCTCAGCACCTGCAACTAGCTCACTCTGCTTTAAAAACTGGAACAAGGGAGACACTACACTGACAACACTGCCACCTGCCCCCTGCCACCACCAAAAAAGAAAGAAAAGAAGCCAAGAGACGTTCAATGACCATGTAGCTACTATCCGTAGCCAAGTGCAGTTTGAATAGGTGGAAGCCTATAGCTTCCCAAAGTTGGGTGATTGCTCCTTATTAAGGTGTACCTTTCTTTGGGTGTTTGGGAATTCTGTTTCCAGTCTTGGGTGGTGTCTTTCTTTAAGTTGAGGGACTTCCTCATGATCATGCTAATAAATTTTTTGTCTCTGGCATAGCACAAATGTCTATAATTACTTTTGTTTGTTTCTGTGAACTTATTAAATGTGTTTCCCAACTCCCAATGTTGGCATTTGAAGAAAAACTGTGAATATCATAAAACTTAAAATGGTGGTAGTATGAACATACTTCTTGCTTTTGTTGTCATGCTATTTTAAGAAAACTACATATGCATATAAGATGGTCCAGTTGATTGGCATACTTTAGAGTATACTTTTCTTGACTTCTCCTTTGTCCCCCAAAATTTTTTTAAGATAGGTTGGGAAATACTGAACATGACCCAGTGACCAATTATGACAAACCATATCAACTAATCCAGGTGACTTGATATAATTATAAAAAAAATTCACAATGTAGCCATGGTATTCATTCAACTAACATTTATCAAATATCTCTTATGTATCTTGTGCTTAATTGTCCCTTCCAAAAAAAAAGATGAGCTCACTATCAAGCAGGTTTTGAGGCTACACCATGACCATTTATTCCTTCACATGGTTTGCAATTATTTATTAACCGTCAGTTGCTATATTATAATGAAAAGTTTGGTGTGCTCTACCAGTAGCATTAGTAAAGTGCTGTGGGACCACAGAGTTGGGAACAATCAAGATTACTGCCATGGAAAGAAAGGGGAAGGATGCAGTCAAGGGCAAATTGATGTGAAGCTGTGGTCAAAGGATTTTGGAAGAGAAGAAGGTACCAAAGAGAGACTAGACAATGGGGTTATGTCAAAACTAAGCCTGGAGCAGAGAAGGAAGAAAGAACTCAAAAGGAAATACTGTGCTCTCTGCTCCAGATAAGTCAAGTTTGATAAGCACACATGACTTTTCTAGATGGAGTTTGGACAGCTGTTCTGGAGAGGAAGATCATGCTGGTAGGTGCAGAAGTCTGTGTCAAAGGTCTCGTGCTGAGGGCTGGGTTGCCTGTGTGCAGGATGAAATTCCATGTGTGCTCCATGAGCTGCTACTGGGGATTAGAAACTGAATGGAGATACCAGAGGTCATTTTCTGTTAATAAACATTGAAGTTCCAGCCCAACTAGAATGGGAAAAGCTCTCCAGGTACCTCAAGTATCAACTGAGGCTCCAGAAGGAACACACCAGAAGAATAGGATGACTTACCTTGAATAAGGAACACACCAAATCACACCCACCCTAAGTCTAACACCAAGCCTGAGAGTGTTGTGGTGAGATCTGATCAATACAGTCAATAAGTTATAGGCATAGGTTATAGACTACAGGAATAAGATTGGGGTTTTTTGTTGTTGTTGTTGTTGTTGTTGTTGTTGTTTTTGTTTTTTGGTACCTGGGATTGAACTCAGGGACACTCAACCACTGGGCCACATCCCCAGCCCTTTTTTGTATTTTATTAGAGACAGGGTCTCACTGCATTGCTAAGTGCCTCGCCATTGCTGAGGCTGGCTTTGAACTCGTGATCCTCCTGCCTCAGCCTCCCAAGTGCTGGGATTACAGGCGTGCGCCACCGCACCCGGCTAGGAATAAGATTTTGATAAGTAAGATAACAGAGATAAGCAACTGTAAGTCATAGGATTTAAGCCATAGGAAATAAGGTGTAAGAAGTAAGTGTGTGAGTAAGGTCCCATAGGCTAACTATAGTCATAAGTAAATGTTAAGATAATATAGAGATAATATAGGTTAAGTTACAAGATAGTTATAGCTGCATAAGACAATTATAAAGCAAGAACTGTATTACACAGGCCTAAGACTCCATTTTGCTGCCTTCTATTAAAAAACTGTTATAAGAGCTGTTTCTGAGAAATTGAAATGAAAGCTTTTTTCTTATATTATTTTTCTGTAATTTGTACCCCACAAAATGTACTCAATCCAGGATATGGTGGTCTTGGTGACCCATATGACTTTGAAGTAGATTCTCGCCCCCGATAACCACCTGCTTGAACTCAGGATACGGTTGTCTGAGCTGCTCTGCTAACTGCTTTTCAGCCTCTGTGACCTGCTTACTTGCTAACTGGAAAATTCTAGTCCTGCTTAGGACTCTCAGGTTCCACTAACTACTGTTTTAGCTTCTGTGTTACTTACTTACATGACGCTAAAGAAAGTCCCTGAGCTGTAGTTTACATCCTTAAATTCTCAAGACACAGGCCAGGAAATTGCTCTTCTCCCACAGAGCTCTTCTCCCTTTGGTCTCTACAGGTGACAGTCCCTAGCCAGATAATAAAGCTCTCTAATTTGTTTTAAATTCGGACTTTGAGTGTTTTCTGAAGTAGCTCCCTATAACAAGAGAATCTCAGTGTAGGTTTCTTTGTTGGTTTTGTACCAGGGATTGAACCCAGGGGCACTTATGTAGTTGCCTGAAGCGCTTGGAGCGACGGAGCCGCGGGAAGAACTTCAGAAGCAAACTGGAGACA
This sequence comes from Tamias sibiricus, assembly GCA_025594165.1. Classification (NCBI taxonomy): domain Eukaryota; kingdom Metazoa; phylum Chordata; class Mammalia; order Rodentia; family Sciuridae; genus Tamias; species Tamias sibiricus. The sequence continues at coordinate 23,761,755 of CM046660.1, read as the reverse complement.
AACAGCTTTTTATTCTGATAACTTTTCTCTCTGGTTCTAACAACAACTAACATATGCCAAACACACCACTAAAAATGGCGCTGACCCGATCAGCAATTTCGGCCAAGTCCTCGAGATCCCGCAACAAATCCCGTGAGACTACGGGTGGCAACAATGGCCAAATCTCCACGGCTCATAGTCAACTGCAATTCAAGTCAATCCCCAAACATGGCTCCTGCATTTCCCCCTTTTTGTTTTAAAAGAGGTAATGCTCTAGGACGTCTATGTGCAACCAACATTCTTACCCGTCATCGGATAATCAAGGCTGTGCCCTTGACTCCTGTCTTAGGTTGATATGTCGGCCACATGAGACTGTCCCGTGCGACTGTGCCTGTCTTAGGTTGTCCCCCTCTGGGGATCTTACCCATCATTGGCTAACCAGCCATCCAATGGAGCCCTTTAGGATCGACTATATATGATGACTAACAGCCGTCCAATTGTGAGGAGATGTTGCGGCTTTAAGGCAACAAGCCTTTTGGTGATGAGCCAAATTGCATAGCATATCAAATTGTTTAAACAAATCAGCTGCCCTAAATTCCATCAAGTAACACACTGAATTCTCTAGACAAATACCCGCAAGGCATTGTCCCGTAAAGTCCCAAACAATGAAAGATCAAAATGTCCATTTGTTATAACATGTTGATGTAGGAGGCCCCATGCATGTAGAGCAGAGGCCACACTGTTGGTGAGGTTGTTTGATGTTTGAGCAGCAGACGTCTTTTTTATGTTTAGACAATGCCACCGGCAAATCTTCAGGGCCCGCTACCTAGAAACTCAAGCATCAATTATTAAAGGAAAGGCAGTGCTATTGCAGCACTGAGTCAAGAGGCGAGTTGTCAAACTACAAAATAGAATAATTAGATTAGAAAATTAAAGTTGATTTTTGTTCACATACATCGCTGGTTGAGCTTCTACAAACATAAGTTGGAAAAAATGTCATAATTAGAACAAAACAAAGAAAGACTGAGGGTAATTACTGCATTAAAGATAGATTAAAGAAAAGGTAAAGGCACTTGAGAGAAATAATTTGTTAGCTGGAACCCTTGAGTCTCTGTATACAGAGCAATTTTTTACTTGTTGAGATAATTGAAATTAATGAGCTATTAAACAAATGAAGTTAATAACAAATAAACAATCTTAAGTCAAAACACCAAAATATCAGGTTATATAGCACTAGTCATATTGTTTGCTAAAGAGAAGTCCCAGGGACACCTATAAATCAAAATTGAAAGTACCTTCATTTATAAAATTATTTACCTAAATTGAATACTCTTAACCTAAAATGAATTAAAGTTATTTGGATCCATATATATATATATATATATATATATATTTTCTTTTTCATAAGCGCTTTGTTCTTTGTGACGTCACACTGGACAGACGAACAAACATACAAACATATATTTGTGACGTCACATTAACATGAAATATAGACAAATGTACAGACATAAAGACATGTATAAAAAGAAAAGAAAAAAAATACAATTGTGTGCACACTAAAGAGAGATCTCCTCGTCCCGGCCGGGAGGAATGACACTTAAGTTGTGAAATATTTTGAAGGACTCTTTTGAGGGAATCATTCTATACCTTCATCTTGGTCCTCTTGATTTTGTACCTTTTTTATTAATCTTGATTCTTCAATAACTTCATCTTGATCATTTTGATGTGGTACCTGTTTTATTAATCTAGATGGTATCCATATTGGAGAGGATTCGTCTTTTGGAAAAACACAAACAGATCCTCTTCCCCAAATTAATACTGGATCTGGACCCTTCCATGTACCTGAAAGAACATCCTTCCAGTAAACCAAAGGTTTATGTTGTTGGTGTGGATTCCAATGTCTGTCTCCAGCAGAATAACCATTAGAGTCTAAAGTTAAAAAATTTAAGGTAAACAGGGCAACTGCCAATCTGTCCTTAGGAGTTTTCCAATTTCCTTCTTTTTGTTTTAATAACATAATTTTCAGTGTTCGGTTTGCTCTTTCAATAATGCCCTGACCCTGAGGATTGTATGGGATGCCTGTTTTATGGGATATATTGAATTTTGCGCAAAACTGTTTGAAAGATGAGGACGTATATGCGGGGCCATTATCTGTTTTAAGCATTTTGGGGATGCCCAATGCAGCAAAAGCTTGCAAACAATGAGATGTAACAACTTTAACTTTTTCTCCAGAATGTAAGGAAGCAAAAATCATGCCTGAGCATGTATCTATGGTCACATGAATAAATCGCAATTTTCCAAAACTTGGCTCATGAGTAACATCCATCTGCCACAAATGATTGGGCATTAATCCTCTAGGGTTAACTCCGAAATGAGGATTGGGCAAATGTGTCATACAAGATTTACAATCTTTTACAATTGTTCTGGCTTGCTCCTTTGTGATTTTAAACCTACGTTGCAAGGTGGTGCTGTTGACATGAAAACTGGGAGTGGAATAAAGTAGCTTGTTGTAGCACTGAAAGTATAAATATTGTTTTTGTAAGTTCATCAGCCTTTTGATTACCTTCATGGAGGGGACAAGGCAAATTAGTATGTGCTCTAATATGGCCTACGAATAGAGGTTCTTTTCTTGCCCACAAAAGTTTTTGTATCTGCAAACACACTACCTGCAGTTCTCAAAAGTCGATCAGCAAAGTCGGCATACGGCTCATTAGGTCCTTGAATCACTTTTGACAAGCTACCTTGTAGATCCCCAGGTCCTTGTACAGTTTTCCATGCCTCTAAGGCAGCTGCATTTATCTGAGCATATATATCTGGGTCATAATCTGTTTGAGCCTGTAAGTCTGCGAATTGCCCTTCTCCTGTGAGCATGTCTATATTATAGTTTTCAAACACTGCAGCCGCGTTTCTTTTAGCCGTTTCTATACAAAGTTCTTGGAATTGCGATCGCCAAACCAAGAATTGCCCCCCGCTTAATGTTGCTTTACATAGACTTTTCCAGTCTGAGGGGGTTAAGCTAAAGGTGTTAAGGGACTCCAGCATACTCAACGTGAAAGGAGCTTGGGGCCCATAAGTCATTACTGCCTCTTTGAGATTTTTTATTGTTTTGAAATCTACTGACTAATGGACACTCTGTCCATTTTTCTTTTCAAATGCTGGCGGTTCCCAATGTATCTGTGAGTTGTCCTCGAGAGCACATAAGCGATCAGAAAGACTTTTTATTTCTGTTTCTAGGGTATGCAAATGCATAGTAATACCCTTCATATTTTCTGTAATGGATTCCACCCATGGGGGAGTAGAGGACACAAGTGACTCCTCTGCCTGACGAACCTTTTTCTCGGTCTCTTTTAATTTCTTTTTCCTCATTTTCTCAGGATCACTTTTACTAGATTCCTCACCACTGCTAATTTCACTGACAGCAATATCCTGAGGCCCAGGTTCCAGTGAGAGCAAGTATCCTTCAGCTTTCGCCAATAACTCCCGAATAGCTTTAATAGCTTGGATTTTTGTCATTTTTGGGTCTCTTCTAATACTCTCTTTACTGGTCTCAGTTGGCCCAGTGGAATCTACACTTTTTTGATCACTTTCACTTTTGTCTATATACTCCTCAATGAGAACAGAGTCAGGTATATCAAGGAGTCTTTGCATAGCCTCTATCACTTGGGATTCAGTTATATTCGAACCCATCTTTAGAGACCTTTCAGTTCTTACCTGTCCGCTCCGAAGTTCCCCGTACGGGCCGCCACCTGTAGTCGCCTGAAGCGCTTGGAGCGACGGAGCCGCGGGAAGAACTTCAGAAGCAAACTGGAGACAAACAGCTTTTTATTCTGATAACTTTTCTCTCTGGTTCTAACAACAACTAACATACGCCAAACACACCACTAAAAATGGCGCTGACCCGATCAGCAATTTCGGCCAAGTCCTCGAGATCCCGCAACAAATCCCGTGAGACTACGGGTGGCGACAATGGCCAAATCTCCACGGCTCATAGTCAACTGCAATTCAAGTCAATCCCCAAACAGGGCTCCTGCACACTTAACCATGAGCCACATCCCCAGCCCTTTTTTATGTTTTATTTTGAGACAGGGTCTTGCTAAGTTGCTGAGGCTGGCCTCCAACTTGGGATCCCCCTGCCTCAGCATCCAGAGCCACTGGATTACAGGTGTGAGCCCCTGTGCTTGGCCTCAGTGTAGTTTTGATTTGCGTTTCCCTGATTGCTAAAGATGGTGAACTTTTTTTTCCATATAATTGTTGGCCATTTGTACTTCTCCTTTTGAGAAGTGTCTGTGTGGGTCATTCGCCCATTAATTGTTTGGGTTATTTTTGCTGTTGTTTGTTTGTTTTGTTGTTGTTATTGTTGTTTTGGTGTTGCAATTTTAAAATTCTTTTTTTTTTTTTTTTTTTTTTTTGGTACGGGGGATTGAACTCAGGGGCACTCGACCACTGGGCCACATCCCCAGCCCTTTTATTTATTTTATTAGAGACAGGGTCTCACTGAGTTGCTCAGTGCTTCACCATTGCTGAGGCTGGCTTTGAACTTGTCATCCTCCTTCCTCAGCCTCCCAGGTCCTGGGATTACGGGCGTGCGCCACCACAGGCCCGACTGCAATTTTAGAATTCTTTATATATTCTGAATATTCATTCCTTCTTGGAAAAGTCGCTAGCTAACATTTTCTCCCATTCTGTAGGTTTTCTCTTCATACTAATGTGTCCTTTGTTGTGCAGAAGCTTTTTAATTCGATGCCATCCCATTGATTCTTTGTGCTATTTCCTGAGCTATAGGAGTCCTGCTGAGGAAGTCCTGGCCTGCCCCCATCCATTACAGTGTTTCCCCCTGTTTCATTCTAGCAGTTGCAACGTTCCTGATCTTATTCTTAGGTCTTTGGTCCATTTTGAGTTTACTTTTTTTCAGGGTGAAAGATGAGGATCTAGTTTCATTCTTCTGCATATGGCTTTCAGTCTACCCTGCAGCATTTGTTTAAAAGACTGGCCAACGTACATTTTTGGTGCCTTTGTTGGACAGAGTGTTCTTTGTCCTCCACCAATTTTTCTTGTCCTTTCCTGTTTTTGTGGCAAATAATAATAATAATAATAATAATAAAATAATAAATAAATAAATAAAATTTTAAAAAATAAAATTAAGTATCAAAACAGAAGCTTCCATTAAGCAAAGTAGATATATTTTTCAGCTAAAATTTATTAATCTATTATATCCCATATATATTATGTCCCATGCTTAGGACAAAAAGGCAAATAAGATACACCTGTCTTAAAAGGAACCTTGTTAAAAAAAATTTGCATAGGGATTATAAAACAATGTGACTGCTGCTATAGTGGAGGCCTGCGCAGAGCGTTCTGGGGACAGCCACTGGCTCAGCGGGCGGCACTTCAGCTGAGCTTTGACACGCACATTCATCCAGGAAACTGACAGCAGGAGAAAAGTGCCTACCGGCCTGGAGAGAGGCTGGAGCTTAGGTTTGTGAGACTATCAGGAAATGAGCCTGGAGAGGTCAATTGGCCCCACATTAAGGAAAGTTCTATTCGCTAAGATAGAAAGTTTTGACCTCATAGGAGGAGAGTAACCGAAACTGGATTTGTATTTTAGAAAAACAATCCTGGCAGCAGTAGTTGGTGGTGGTCTGAGATAAGAGCCTATTAAAAAGTAAAACAATCATTTCTTTTTATCATGACCTTTCATGGCATCTACTTATACTCCTCAATTCCCAATGTTCTCCTCTTCCAGGGGTGTTATGCTATAGAAATGAATCCTGGCCAATTTCACATTCCAAAAAGGAAATATTTCTTATTTTTGCCTGAGATTACTTTAAAATAACACTTCACATAGCAACACATATGATGGACAATCAATACGTGGGCTCTCTTCAAAGGTATTTTTCTTTTGACTCATTAGATTACTATAAGGTTATAATTTTCTTTCAGAGATTTGTGATTTTTAAATGTGTTTTTGAATCCTCAAATTCTCATTCTTTATGAACAACATTAATATAACATGAGGCCCTGTAAGAAATTTTAGCATGTGTTGAAATGTAAAGAGGGTCACTACATCCAAGCCCATCTCTGCCCAGTGAATAATAAATTCTAAGAGACTATTTTAATCTACCTATGTATGTTCACTGGCTTTCATTGCTTCATTTCCATTAGTGGCTACAGAGAAATAGTGCTCAGAGTTAGGGTGAAAAGTAAATTTATTTTGGTTCATAAAACTTTTAACTTTGTCAGATTAATGAGTGTTTTTACCCCTTATAAAAATCTTAGAGCCAGGTGTGGTGGTGCATGCCTGTAATCCCAGTGGCTCAGGAGGCTGAGGCAGGAAGATCACAACAAGTTTAAGGCCAGCCTCAGCAACTTAAGCAAGGCCTTAAACAACAACTTAGTGAGACTATGTCTCAAAATAAAAATTGTTAGAAAGGGCTGGGGATATGGCTCAATGGTGGTTAAATGCCCCTGGGTTCAATCCCCAGTACCACACACAAAAAAAAGTCTTAGATATTCCAGAAGCAATTTTCCCTGTGGACTTTTGAAAATGAAATAAATACCACAACTGAATCCAAGCAAAGTGAAATCAATTATGCTTTAGGAAGATGAAATTCAAGAAAGAACGCAAAAAAGTTACATCTCAAGTCCCTACTGCCTGATCCCTCTGGATCACAGACTTTGTCCAATAGAATTGCTAGTTTGGGGAATTTTATCTCATTTACAGATTTCATTGCCCAAGTTTCTGTATTTTTAATCTTCATAAAATTAAGGCCTTCATGTGTAAATAAAACCAACTCCACATGTCAGCACATAAGACTTCTGTGATTTCTTTGTCCCTGCTCAGAAGTATAAGCAGTGAGATTTTCCCAGGACACTAAAAGATGGTAACTTAGAATTTATGTTTCACTCTTTTTTTTTTTCCTTTCAAACAAAATACAAACAATATTATTTTTATTATAGTTACAGTTTGGATAGTGAACATTATCAATAAGAAGAAATTGCTGTTGAAGTGACAAGCTCATTGTTTAAATCCTCTTATGGTTTTACGCTGGTAAAAGGAATATATTTTGGTATATCTCACATGTCATTTAGAATATTCTGGGATCTTAGTTTTTCTTCTATATTACTCTCTGTTTTAGAAGACATGAACAGCAAGGGTGCTCATTGGCTTAAGCTTGGAGTCCTTGGTGAGATCCCCTGACTCTGTTCCTATAATGCATGATTTTTGAGGTCTGCATATATAAAAGATGGAACTTGTCTCAATTGGGACAAACTTTGATTCTTTGCTACCTGATCAGATAAAGATGAGATAGCAGGAAAGGCAGAGTTATGGGTAGTAATGATTCCTTGCTTTGGGTCTTAGACCTGGGCCATCTTCTCTCTCTCTTTTTTTTTTTTAATAATTAAATTATTTATTTATTCTAATTTGTTATACATGCTTACAGAGTGCAATTCATTGTGTATTACATATAAAGAGCACAATTTTTCAAGTCACTGGTTTTACATAAAGTATTTTCACACCATTTGTGTTTTTATAAGAGCTAGGGTATAGCTCAGTGATAGAGCATCTACTTAGCATGTGCAAGTTCCTGAGTTTGATCCCCAGCCACAAGAGAGAAAGACACACAGTAAAAATTAGTATAACTCATCTAAAAATGAGACAGAAGAAATAGGGAGAAGGCAAGTTTCAGGAAATCAAAGATCACAAATGCACATCTTGATAATAATTTGTTCCTCTTAGTTATGGAAAGTGACATTTCAATGTTCACACACAGAGCTGTGGTACTTACACACACACACACACACACACACACACACACACACACACACTTGAAATCCAGTACATACATTGTTCCTCTACCATGTAAGGACATACTTTACGCTCACGAAAAGCATTTCAAGGTAACTGATAAGAGTGATCATCTTCATAGTGGTAGCACAAATAAATGTCATTTAGTAAGTTATAATGTAGATTTTAAAAGTAGACACAAACAATCAATGCACAGGATCAAAATCTGTGGGAATATTATTTTCCTTATTGGAAAGAAGATGTATCTCTAATTACTGATTGGCCAAATCTTCTTTTTTGTTCCTTATTCTGTCAAAATAACAATGCCTTCTCTGTCCATTTACTGAAATAAGTATTTTATCCTACCAGCACATGGAAGTGGTGTAAGTCCTGATTTAGTAACCTGAGGTTATCCCTCTTTTATGAGGCATAAAACTCTTCCTCAGTAAATAAACAACATAATGAAATGTTAGTATGAAAACTGGCACCAACAGTGATAAAGAAAACATCCGGTGCTGTCAGTAAATACCCATTTGGGGGAGACTCTATAAAGGTCTCAGGAGGGAAGGAGATGTTTGGAGTCAAGGTCACCAGAGTATTGCAACCCATCTCTGTTCTTCACTTCTGAAAGGATGACCTCTGATGGTTCTGAAGGTTCCCCCGTGCGCTGCTCTTCTGAGTCTGGTGGCCAGGCTTCCAGCTGTGCGTCCACCTGTGTCCCCACTGCCGGTGCTGCACCCAGTTGTCAGACACCAGGCTTCCTGTCCAGGTCTCGCCTGCCAAGCGGCTGCCTCACGCCGTGCTACTTTGCTGGGAACTGCAACAGTCCGTGCCTGGTGGGGAACTGTGCTTGGTGTGAGGACGGGGTGTTCAACAGCAATGAGAAGGAGACGATGCAGTTCCTGAATGACAGACTGGCCAACTATCTGGAGAAGGTTCGCAGCCTGGAGGAGACCAACGCGGAGCTGGAATGCAGGATCCGAGAACAATGCGAGCCAGATACCCCACTGGTGTGCCCGGATTATCAGTGTTACTTCAACACCATCGAAGACCTCCAACAGAAGGTGTGGTGTCTCAAATCTCTAATGCCCTATCTTTCCAAGCTCTTTTATAGAAGTAAACCAAGGGAAGGCAGAATTCCAAGAGCTAATAGTGTACAGAGGCCAGAGCACTAGACTAAATCAGCACAGCTCAGTCCCAGCCTCAGTGTGGACACCAAAATTGAGTGACTATTAAAAAAGAAGACACATCTGTAGACTTGACCTTTATCATCTATAGGATGGGGAGGGGGACTACATTATATCTAAAATCACTTCTGTCTGTAACACTGTACAACGAACACTATGTGTGTGTATTCTTTTTCACACAGATGTCAAATGTCACCTAATTGAATTTCACCTAGCAATCATTTTCTTCTTTTACAGATGAATTTCTATTATCTGGAATGGGGATAGAGTCATAATACAAACTACTAATTAAAAAAAAAAAACTTTTTAAGTTTCTTTTCTATGTGTCTGGATACTGTAGATAGCTCACATTAATTGGAATCATGCACTCTTTGTCTTTTTGTGACTGCTTATTTCATTTATCATAATGTCCTCATGTTTTATCTATGCTGTTGTATATGACAGAATTTCCTTCTTTTAATGGTTAAGTAATATTCCATTGAATGTATGGATCAAAAAATAAAAGTTTTCAGCTAGCAAGGAATATTGCAGAAAGTCTTAGATTGTTTAAAAAATGAAACTTTGTATTTCTACATTTTGTTGCTAAATTGGCACTGTGTTGTTGTTTCTTCTTCTTCTCCTTCTTCTTCTTCTTCTTCATGAAGTGACACAGTTAATAAGAAAAGCAGACAAATCAATTGGATACTTTCTTACAAAGACATAAGGAAAGGCATGGTTGTTCAAGGAGTAGATACATATGCAGGTTTCAAAGAAGCATTTATTTACATAATAACTTACTTCTCAGATCTTGTGCACAAAGGCGGAGAATTCTAGACTTGCCATACAGCTTGACAACTGCAAACTGGCCACTGATGATTTTAGGTCAAAGTAAGTTTAATTTTAATTTGATAATAATATAAGTTTCTCCCTCTCCACCTGCCTCTGTCTCTATCTATCTCGCCCCCCCAAATATTCTCTGCATGATATTTTTAAGCTGAGAATGCTTTAAAATCTTGAACTTACCATTATTGGGGAATGTGAAGGAAGTCATGGCATGTGGCTCCCGTGAGCCCCCACCCCACTCACTGGCATACCCAGCACTGTTCAGTGTGTAGCAAGGTAAGTGCTGCATGTTTTGCTCTTGATGTCACAGGTATGAAAATGAGCTGTCTCTTCGCCAGCTGGTAGAGACAGACATCAGTGGCCTGCGCGGAATCCTCAATGAGCTGAACCTGTGCAAATCCGATCTGGAGGCCCACGTGGAGTCTTTGAAGGACGACCTCCTTTGCCTTAAGAAAACTCATGAAGAGGTGAGAAAAATGGCCACCACCCGGAAAGGACTCTAAGAGTAACAAAGTTAAACTGATAGATTTCATGCATCTCTATTTTTTATTTATTTACTTATTTGGGGTACTGGGGCACTTATCCACTGAGCCACATCCCCAGCCCTTTTTTGTATTTTCTCTAGAGACAGGGTCTCCCTTGCTAAATTGTTGAGGCTGACTTTGAACTTGTGATCCTCCTGCCTCAGCCTCCCAAGCTGCTGGGATTACAGGGTTGCACCACCGAGCCCAGCTTTATGTATCTAAATTGAATTTGGGCAGATGTTGCTTAAACTGGTCTAAAGCTCCTTGAGGATCTCTCATATGCATCCACATCATTCGTCTGAATGTAGACGTACATCATTATACGCAGCATGACCCCTGGCCAGTTCCAGAGGCAGAGACCATGCTCCTCCTCTCCATTGCTTTTTCTGGAGGGGGTGACTAACCCCACAAGTGGCTCTCCTTAGCGGCTTGATGCCACCCCTAACTCCAATCCACTAGGTATGAAAACTGAGCTGATAAACACAGACTGTGAAATCCCATTCCAAAAAGGGGATCAAGATTCATGCAATATTTGGACCCATGTTTCTAAATATTCTGTTTTTAAACTTTTTAAAATTATAAAATATAAGAGTATGATTACCCCATATTGATGAAGTTTGGAAATGAAAAATTGATGTGACACATTATGTTTTCTCTTTGAACATTGGTTGGTGATTAAGAACTAACCCTGATTGAGACCTTGCTAGGTGCCAGGATTTTTATAAGTTATGTATGTACACTTTAACTCTTCCATATCTCACAATAGCCCTCTGGAAAGGAGACAAGTATTAAAGTTTTGTTGTTGTTGGTGGTGGTGGTGGTGGTGGTGGTGTTTGTTTTGTTTTGGGTACCAGGGATTGAACTCAGGGGCACTTGACCCCTGGGCCACATACCAGGGTCTCACTGAGTTGCTAAATGCCTCACCATTGCTGAGACTGGCTTTGAACTCGCGATCCTCCTGCCTCAGCCTCCCAAGTGCTGGGATTACAGGCTTGCGCCAACCGCGCCCAGCAAGTATGATAGCCATTTTATAGATGAAGAAACAGAGGTACTTGTAAGTAAAAAGAGAGAGTCAGCCCAGGCAACTTGATTCAACAGCCCACACCTTCCTCCACTAAAGCAAACCCGAAATGACATGGCATTTGGTTGCCCAATTAACTTTTCCTCCCCCACCACTCCGTGACATCCTATACTCCACCTCCACTATCAGGAGGTCAACTTGCTTCGAGGACAGCTCGGAGACCGACTCAATGTGGAGCTGGACACCGCCCCCACGGTCGACCTCAACAGGGTCCTGGATGAGATGCGATGTCAGTATGAAACGGTGCTGGCCAACAACCGTAGAGAGGCGGAAGAATGGTTCACCGTTCAGGTCAGCTCCCGCAGCTTAAAGGGGCAGCTTCCAGGGCAGCACCTTGCTGGAGTGCTCTCTAACCCCGCCTGTGTTTCAGACGGAAGAGTTGAATCAGCAGCAGCAGTCCAGCGCGGAGCAGTTGCAGGGCTGCCAGACGGAGATACTGGAGCTGAAACGCACGGCCAACACTCTGGAAATTGAGCTCCAAGCCCAGCAAAACCTGGTGCGTAAGGCAAACACAGGGTCAGTTTGGCCCTGAGAAACTACATCCCCTGCCTGACCCCAGAGAGAGACAAACAGTGTGTGTGGCAGGTCTGGATTTCCAATTTGCAAGGATAGCATTTCCTCACCTTTCCCAAGTACACTGTTAACCCCGTTGGAAGCAAAAGTGACAGGTCCTCAGCTTGCATTGCCTCACTAGTATACCTGCCCTTCCTTCCTGGGCCTGTGCACGACCCTGCAGCACCTCCAGAGATAGGAAGAGAAGGGAGTCAGGGCAGAGCGAGCAATTAAGCAATTAAGCATGACAGCAGACAATGGATTTTTACTCTCTTTTAATCAAGGGCAATTTTTCAGGCTCTCCATCACATCTAAAACAAAGAATAGTTTTCAAACTTTTCATCCTACACCTATGGCAAAGTGTCCTGGGATCTATATCTCAACCTGATCCTTCACTGCACCCCACCCCAAGCCACAAGAATATCATGCAGTCAAGGTCACATGCACCAGTTCCAGTCAAGTACCACAGTGTGTGCTACATTAAGTCCCAGGAGAACTCTTACGTGGATAATAGCAGGCATTCATTTGATGAGAGATAACGTGCGACTTAACCTCACCATAATGTTATAGGGTACAGACCTTCACTAATCCATTCACAGATGAGAAAAACTGAGGCTCAGATTAAATAATTTGCAGGAGTTTCTGCAATTCTTTTCTTCTTTTTATTTAAACCAGGGATTGAACCCAGGGGTCCTCAACCATTGAGTCACATCCCCAGCTTTTGTTTATATTTTATTTAGAGACAGGGTCTCATTAAGTTGCTTAGAGTCTTGCTAAATTGCTGAGGCTGATCTTAACTTGCAATCCTCCTCCCTTAGCCTCCCAAACCACTGGGATTACAGGTGTGTATGACCGCACCTACAATTCTAAGGAGGAAAGTGGAAGCTGAATCCAAACATTTCAAAACCAGAGCCTCTTCTCTTGTCACCACACTATGCTATCCCTCCCTGCCAGGAGTCCAAACTCAAGGTTTTCCTCCCAAATCCTTTCAGTCTTCCTTAAGCTACACAAATAAGTCATCAGTGGCAGTAGTCATAGAGGTAGAATTCCCAGCTGATTCTTCTACAGGCCCTAAAATTGTTCCAGGTACTATTCTAAGTGCTCTCCACATATTATCTCATGTAATCCTCACAACCTTTCCATGAGGTAGGAACTTCACATTCCCCGTTTTATACAGAATAAAACCGAGGCTTCTGCTGGGGTTGTGGCTCAGTGGTAGAGCACTCGCCTAGCACGTGCGCGGCCCAGGTTCGATCCTCAGCACCACATAAACTCATTGTGTACAACTAAAGCAAATAAATAAATATTAAAAAAAAAAAAAAAAGGCTCAATGAAGCTGACTCATTTTCCTCAAGTCATATAGCTAGAAGAGGGTATAGCAAGGACTTGGAAACAGGCCCTCTGGCCCCAGAGACTGTATGACAGGATCCTTTGGACAATATTTTCCTTCTGCAGATAGAATCTCTGGAATGTACTGTGGCAGAAACTGAGGCCCAGTACAGCACCCAGCTGGCCCAGATGCAATGCCTGATTGATACGGTGGAGAACCAGCTGGCAGAGATTCGCTGTGACCTGGAGCGGCAGAACCAGGAGTATGAGGTGCTGCTGGACACGAAGGCCCGGCTGGAGTGTGAGATCGACACGTACCAGGGCCTGCTGGAGAGCGAGGACAGCAGGCAAGTCCCACAGTCACTCTGAAATCCCCCAGAGTCACAAAGAGGCCAAAGTAGACAATCCTGTTTTCCCCAAGGTCAACCCAAGGTCAAATCTCCTTAATTTGTTAAGGCTCCTTTTCCTCTTCCTTCTGCTCCTCCTCCTTTTCTTTCTTTCTTTCTTTCTTTTCTTTTCTTTTTTCTTTTTTTTTTTTTTTTTTTTTTTTTTTTTTTTTTTTTTTTTTTTTGTACCAAGGATTGAACTCAGGGGTACTTGACCACTGAGTCACATCCCCAGCCCTTTTTTGTATTTTATTTAGAGACAGGGTCTCACTGAGTTGCTTAGCACCTCGCTTTTGCTGAGGCTGGCTTTGAACTCATGATCCTCCTGCCTCAGCCTCCCAAGCCACTGGGATTTCAGGCATGCACTCTGGAGCCCAGTCAAGGTTTCTTCTTAAAAGAGTGAGGAAAAGTGCCCAAAGCTAAGCACATGACAATGGATATGTCCTGAAATATTCTGATGTTCTAAAGCATAATAAATTTCATGTATGACACTTCATGCTGGAAGTATTCCTTTGCCCCTGTTTTCCACTAAAGGGAAATTTGGAACATGCATTAGATGACATTTTTTGCAAAACAAAGAAAATATATTAAATGCTATTCTACAGCCACTGCTACAGTGAAGGTGAAGTACCATTGTGGGTCTCGACATGAAACAGGCTTAAGCCAAATGCTGTACCACAAGGAATTTTCTATAGAATCTAATTCATGGGGAAAATGTAACATGTCTAAATTACTTCTTACCAAGACTTCCTTGTTAAGCCCAGTTTAAAATTGATTTTCCCCAGGCTGGCCTGTAACCCCTGTTCTACAACATCCACATCAAACAACACCTGTGAGCCGAGCTCAGCGTATCTCATTTGTACAGTTGAAAACTGTTGTGTTTGAACGTTAAACACCCAACATGGTGAATGGAAGAATCAAAGCCAGCAGCATCCTAGGAAGGAGATGGGCCATCCAGACCAGAAACACGAGGTCAGAAGGCTTCCAAATCCTCTAAGCAGCATTGGTGTATTTATCATTTCCTCTTCTTTAAGCACTTTTGTGGTATTCTTGGAGCTCATAAAGCTTTCTTGCTAATCTCCAAATAAAATGTGTCTCATTCCTTTAACATGTAAATACAGTTGGGTGGCTTATTGCCATGGGTATAATATCCACTTGATAGCAAGGGAACTGTCTAAACCCAGGACTTTAGTTTGAATTTGCATAAAACCAGGCTGAAAATACGCTTAACTCTGTCAGATACAAATAAATCAATCAAAGCAAAGTGTTGTGTGTCATCAGAGACAATCTCTGTCTCAGAGGAAATTTAGAAATCAAATATAATAAATCATTTTATTTTTAGTTGTAAAAGTACTAGGTTCTCCTTTTTTTAATTTGGCATATTAAGCTGGGTTCAGTGGCATGCCCTTGTAATCCCAGGGACTCTGAAGCCTGAGGCAGGAGAATCTCAAGTTCAAACCCAGCCTCAGAAACTTTGTGAGGCCCTAAGTAACTCAGCAAGACCCCTTCTCTAAATAAAAAATAGAAAAGAAGGCTGGGGGTGTGGCTCAGTGTTTAAACACCCCTGGGTTCAATCCCCAGTACCAAAAAAAAAAAAAAAAAAATGGCATATTAATGGGTAAAATATTCACAATTCCATTTCCTAAATGTCCATTGTCAATTTTGGGGGGGACTTCCAATTCATTGTTATAATTGGTTTTTCCATTTAGTTGTAATCATATCTACATATGCATATGGGTTTTTGTTGTTTTTTTTTGTTGTTGTTATTGTTTTTTTGTTGTTTTTGTTTTTTTTTTTTTTGCTTATGTCATCTAAGTATTTTCAGTCCTAATAAGAACATAAGATTATCTTGAGGCCATCATTTTGGTAGGTGCATAACATACCATACAGTATATTGCTCTGTTATTGGACATTTAGGTTTTAAGAATAATTATTCTCAAACATTTAAAAAGCAGAGAACTTTCACTTCCAGAAAGATGAAGTAGATATACATTTCTTTAGTCCTCTTCCTGAATACAACTAAAAAAAAAAAAAAAAAAAAACTCAATAATACATATAAAACAATTATGAAAAGAACTCTGGAAAATGGACAATTTTGAGGTTCAAGGAACCACACTTGTGATGTGCTCCTTGGATTTCCTTCTGGCCTCTTATATCCCAAAGTGGGAGCTAGAGAGACCAACCACCCAGAAACACCAAAAGGAACAGATGAAGAAAACAAAATGCCGAAGAAGAGCTTTCTCTTGTTAGCTAAAGAACCAGAAAAGGGGTCACCTAGCAAGGCAGAAAACCTTTAGATAACAACCAGTCTACCCAGCCAAACACCACACACACACACACATGCGCACACACACACACACACACACACACACACACACAAAATCATTTTACCCATGCAGTCCCCACCAGGAAAGGCCAAGGAAGAAGTCTAGGTTTCCAACCTTACCAGGCTGTAGCAGGGCATCCAACTCCCCCACTAGAGAGGAGTCAGAAAAGGCTGAGTGGAGAGATTCAGGACTTTCACTCCCACTACAAGATTCTGGGACCCACCACCACCACAGTGTCGATAGAGACTCTCTAGGGAGCTTGGGCTTAATACCACCTAGCAGCAGTGAGGCACTTCTCTCCCCTGAGTGGTGTCAAAGGAGGCCTATTGGAAAGTCAGCAGTAAGGAGGCCACACCCATGCATCATCGGTGGAAGCCACATAGAAAGCAGTAATGAGACACCCCGCCAGCCCATCCAGGTAGTATCCAAGGAGACCAGGTGAGAAGCCTGAAGTCCTATGCCTTGCAGAAATAGTGCAGAGTACTCCCCTTGGGAGTCAAAGGAGGTGAAGTGGAGAAACTGGATTTCCACTCCCACCTGCCAGTGTGAAGCAGCATCCATCACCTTCCCTTACCAAAGCAATGTCAGCAAGACCTGCTGAAACAGAAGACTGAAATAATATCCAGAGTCTCAAAACCTAATACCCCCATGTGCAGGTTTCTATCAAAAATCACTCTTCATACTAGGAACCAGGAAAGTTAGCTTAAAAGGGAAAAGTAAAAACAATAATAGAGTCCAACACCAGGACGACAAAGATGTTAGAATTACCTGACAAGAATGTTTACACAGCCATCATAAAAATACTTCAACAAGCAATACCTTAGTGAATTCTTGTAGCAAATGAAAAAGTAGAAAATTCTCAGCAAAGAGGTAGAAGATATAAAGAGCCGAATGGAAGTTTCATAACTGAAAAATACCATAAAACCAATGGATGGACTCAACAGAAGAATGGAAATATCAGTGGGGCAAAAATATCAGTGAACTTCATAATAGAATAATAGATGTCATCCGATCTGAAAGACAGAGATAAAATAGTCTGAAAAAAAAACTAAAGCATCTCAGGGAACTCTGGGACTATATCTTAGGATCTTATATTCATGTCAAGAGGAGAAAGTAAGAAAAAGAGTAAAGCACTAAATGGATTAGAAGAAATAAAGGCTGAAATTCTTTCAAATTTGACAAAAGACGAAAACCTACAGATACAAGAAGCTAAGCCAACCCCCAAAAGGATAAATCCAAAGAAATCCACACCAAGATATACCAGGACAATTTTCTGAAAAGTAAAGCCAATTTTAAAAATATCATGAAAGGAGTAAGAGAGAAATGACAACTTACCATAGAAGGATGACAAGTTAAATGATGGTAGATTTTTGTTACCATATCCCTGGAAACCAGTAGGATGTGCTACAACATTGTTCAAGTGCTGAAAGAAAAGGAATTGTCAATCCATATTTCTCAACCCTCTGAAAACAACCTTCAGAAAAAAATGATTAAAAAAAAGATATCCTCTTTAATATTATAATATTATAGGAAAATATCTTTAATATTAGATGACCATTTAGGGACCTCTCATATATCCTTAAGCCCTTTACAGCTATCTTTGCATAATATTATGCTAAAGATTACATTAAAGACAGGTTAATTCCAAATCTGACATGTTCTTGTGTTATATACCCTACTCTAAGTAGTTTTAAGGTTGGGGCAAAACTGTTTTGACCATACTCCACTTGAACAAGCCAAATTACCTTTCCTTTCTACCTTCCAGCAGTGATTTAAAACTTCTAAAATACTAAGGCCATTGGATATATTTCCACTTTAACAATAGTATAATATGTTTACATTTGTATACCAATTCATATATGTTTTAAGTTTGGTTATTGGAGAAATATAGATAAAATTATTATTAATATGAATCTGGATCACTGTGTACTATGTAGTTTTTTTACCTTTTTATTTCTGCATTATAATTATCCTTAATAGTGGGATTGATTGTATGACATGCATATAACATAATTTGATCAATCTCATTCCCCATACTGTAGTTTTAACCAATCCACAACAAATTAATTGGTGATGATGACAAACCAAGAATAAATTATAAAAAAGAGCAAAAGTTTCAACCATTGATTGAAAGCTTTCCAGATTGCAGAAATTTCAAATTTTTTCCACATGGATATATGTAGTAGGCATTCCTCCGAGTTGTCAAGTATTGAAATGTCACTTGCACTTCCTAGTAGAGTAATGAGACCTCATTCAGTAAAATCTAGGAAAAATCCAAATCTTTGGTTTAGAATATAATATTTTTATGGCATTAATAATTCACCTAACAAGACGCCAATAATTTTAGCACTTGGTATTATATAAAAATTATAATCACCACTCACAGGCAACAACAACAAAAAGCCTTGTATTTTAGGTTTTGTGTACAGCCCACCATGAGGACTCTCATGAAAAACAGAGGCCTTGAGCCTTACTTGCAAGAAGCATCCATGACTCATGGGTCTCTTGCTCCACATAGTGTGTATTTAGTATCGCCGTGTGCAGCTTAACTACGGGGATACGTTCTGAGTAATGCGTCCTTAGGAGATTTTTGTCGTTGCATGAACATCATAGAGGGTGCTTACATAAATTTAGAGGATATTGGGCAATCACTCAACACGGTCTCTTGATGCAATGAAAAGATGCAGTAAATACGAGATATGAGGCTGCTTTCAATGCAACACAGCATACTGCTATAAGATTTCTGTAAGTAGAAGGAGCACGTTCTAAAATAATGATAAAGTGAATAGCACAGTATATAAAACCAGTAACAGCTGTCTATTATATTATACATAATTGCATGTGATATAACTTATAAGACTAACAATGGAGTAGGTTTTTTACACCAGTATCATCAAAACACATGAGGAAGACTCTGTGCTATGACATTTCAAAGGCAGCAACATCACTAGGCAATAAGACCTCTTCAGCTCCAATATAATCTTACAGGACCACCATCACACATGTAGTGCACCATTGGCTGAAATCTTTTTTGCAGCACATGGCTTTATTTACCATTCACGGAGCCCTTCCTGGATCTGCAGAGGCAGATTCTCTCTCTAACCCTCACCCCCAAAGCCATCTTCCCCCATCCTGCACAGCCGCTTTCCCAGAAGGCTCTGTCCAGGCCAGAGCCAGAGAGAGAACTCCTCTCTATCTCCCCTAGACTTGCTCTTCCAGGAGAGAGTGTGAATTTAAGTTTTTATAGCTGGAAAATTCTAAAAAGAAGAGAAAAGCATTGTAACTGCAGCGTCTGGAACCTGTTTCCTAAGTCACTGGGGCAAGGAAAGAGAAGTCAGAGAGTGTCAAGCCAGACCTTGGGTACCTTGGAAGCACCCTGCCCAACTGCATGGGAGTAAGAGAGCTCATCTTCCCATGGGCCCCCAAGGAGAGGAGCACCAGATAAATGTGAGTCCTGGGGTCTCTCCCAGAGCAGCCCTGGAAACACATAGATGAGCAAAGGTGAGGGAGCTCCAACAACAAATGTGCAGTGGAGGGACAAGGCAGGGGGAGCCTGATGGATGGCAGAGGATGCAGTTTTGCTAGGATGTATATAGTAGGTACAGGATTCACGGATATGAAGTAAAGTTGTCAAGATTGCAGGGGGCTTTCATTGCCAGGCAGTCAAGAGTTTGAACCTAACTGGGTGCGGTAGTACACCCTTTTAATCCCAGAGAGTGACTTGGGAGGCTGAGGCAGAAAGTTGGCAAATTCAAGGCCAGCCTCAGCAACATAGTGAGGCCCTAAGCAACTTAGCAAGATTCTGTCTTAAAATTTAAAAAGGGGGCGGGGGGGAGGCTGGGAATGTGGCTCAGTGGTTAAGTACCCCTGGACTCAATCCCTGATACAAAAAAAAAAAAAAAAAAAAAGGAAGAAAGAAAAGAAAAATTGAACCTGGCTCTGTAGGAGGCATTGAAGGTTGTGTGCAGGGAAAAGGGGAGATCTTAATACAGATAAGTAAGCTTTTCAAGATAGACCATGTGGAATAGCCAAAGGACAGCCAGATTGCCAAAAAATAAAAAAAAAATGTGTAGGTAGCAGACAAATAAAGGTTACCCACTGCTCTATCAAAAAGTTAATCAAATTTGCGGGGCATGGTGGCACACACCTGTAATCCCAGCACTTGGGAGGCTAAGGCAGGAGGATCACAAGTTCAAAGCCAGCCTCAGCAATGGCGAGGCACTTAGCAACTCAGTGAGACCCTGTCTCTAATAAAATACAAAAAAAGGACTGGGGATGTGGCCCAGTGGTCGAGTGCCCCTGAGTTCAATCCCCGGTACCAAAAAAAAAAAAAAAAAAGTTAATCAAATTCAAATCCAGCCTCAGCAACTTAGCAAGACCCTAAGCAACTTAGCAAGAACCTGTCTCAAAAATGCAATATTAAAAGGGGGAGGTGGGGCTGGGGATGTGGCTCAGTGGTTAAGTGTCCCTGGGTTCAAACCCCAATACCAAATAATAATTATAACAATAATAATAATTCATGAATCATGGCCCTGAAGAAATCATAAGGAATCAAACCAATTGTACAAATAAAGAAGTTGGCAGCAGAAGAAAGAGACAACTCTACCTGTGAGATGCCAGAGGAAAAGAAAAATGAAAAGATAGAAACATATGGAAACATGAATGATTTTCAGACTTTTTTTCTTCTGATTCTGAAAGTGATACAATCAATTTCTGGAACACATAAAAGCATATGCAGAAGAAAATAACCACCATTATTAACAACTATAAAATGTTAAACATTTAACTTTTAGTATTTTTATATTTCCTTCCAGTCTTTTTTTTTTGTACATTTTTTAGATTATGAAATATTTCAAACACTATTATTTTATGGAGTCAAATTCATCAATTTTTATGGTTTCTTAATTTTGAATCGCTGTTGCAAAGATGTTCCTCATTCTGCAATTTTAAAAGAATTCCACATTTCCTCTTAGCACACTTATGATTTTTCCATTTTTCATGACAATGCCTGATCAATTTAGAATTTAAGCATAGGAACAAAGTAGTGAAGCTTCATGTAGCTACACAGTTGCATTAAATCTTAATTTTAAGGTTAACTATACTTTATTAAGGTTTAATTTTCATACAATAAAATGCATCAACTGAAAGCACACAGTCCTGTGAGGTTTGAAGCACACCCACACTCCTGCCATCATCACACAGATCAAGAAAGAATTAAAAAGTCAAGATGTAGAACATCAGCCTGGAAACTTCCTTCACGCTCTTTCCAGCCAACCCACCTCCCCCACTGCTCTGATGCCCAGCACTGTGGACAAGTCTTGCCTACCCCTGAGGTTGGTGTACATGTACACCACACTGTTTGTATTTCCTTGTGCCTGGCTTCTCTAGCTCAGTGCGTTCCTGAGATTCTTCCATGCTGTTGTGAGCAGCAGTGGTCCATTCTTTATTGTTGTTGAGTAGTAGTCCACATTAAATAAACATGCCACAGCTTGTTGATCCACTGTCCTGTTTATAAGCAGTTGGGTTGGCTCCATATTGGTGTGATTAAGAATATAGTTGCCAGCCGGGCGCGGTGGCGCTCGCCTGTAATCCCAGCACTTTGGGAGGCTGAGGCAGGAGGATCGCGAGTTCAAAGCCAACCTCAGCAATGGCGAGGCACTTAGCAACTCAGTGAGACCCTGTCTCTAATAAAAATACAAAAAAGGGGCTGGGGATGTGGCCCAGTGGTCTAGTGCCACTGAGGTCAATCCCCAGTACCAAAAAAAAAAAAAAAAAAAAAAAAAAAAAAAAAGAATATAGTTGCCATAAGCATTCCTGTATGAGTCTTTTTGTGTATGAATATACTCATTTCTTTTGGCTGTATATCTGGGAATGAAATTGCTGGGTCCTGGGAGAGAGATTCTGTTGTCAGATGTGTGTTTCAGATAGATAGATAAGAAGAAAGAAAAAAGAATATATTCAGATAGATAGATAAAATATGTATATATATATATATAAAATATTTATAAATTAAGTCCTTGCTTTCACTTCTAAAAAGATAAAACTCTCAATATAAATATACTGAAAGGCTCAGAAGAGGTTTAAATCGATTTTATATCATAACTTTATTATATTCTATATTAATAATACATATATAAAGAATACTTTTGCCCAGTCTATGGTTTGCCTTTTTGCTTTCTTAGCTGTTTATTTTGATCAGCAAAAGGTTTTCATTTTGATGATGTCGAATCTGTTTTTAACCGTGTCCTCTGTGTGCTAAGAAATATTTGCCTAATGCAAGGTTATAAATATAGTCTTCTATACTTTCTTATAAAAACTTTAAACTTGCAAACTTCACACTTAAGTGATCCACCTTGAATTAGAAGAATTGTTAGATACTGGTGAGGTCGAGATCAAGATGTGATTTTTCCTATGTGATCACCTGTTTGATTCAGCAACATTTGTTGAAAAGGCTTCCTCATTCTCATTGACTTGCTTTGAGAATTTCTCAAAAATCAACTCACCCAAGGTATACACACCTATAGTCCCAGCTACTCAGAAGGCTAAAGCTGGAGGATTCACAAGTTTGAGGTCAAGGCAAATGAGACCCTGTCTCAAAATTTAAAAAAAAATAATAAATAAGAAGGGCTGGGAACGTAACTCAGTGGTAGAGTATTTGCCTAACTTGCCTGGGTTCATTCTCACTGCCGCAAAAAAAAAAAAAAAGAAAAAAAATCAACTAGACCCTATATTCTTTTTCTTTGCTGATCCTTATGTCAATACCATACTGTCTTGATTATAATAACATTATAGTAATTGCATGAATTCATACTCCCACAAGCAATACATTTTTGTTACCAAACTTTGATTTTTCCCAAACATTTTGATTGTTGACAACCTTTTATTTTTCTCTAATACTAAAGGTGTAAAATAAAATAATAATACCTCAGTATATATAATTTAAATTCACATGTTCCTTTTAAGTATCTTTTGTATTTTCTTTCCACTCACTCTCTGTAATATCTTTGCAAATATTCTTTCCTGGTTTTTCATCTTGTCTTCTAATTTTATCAGTTGTGTTCAATCACTATTATTTTACCTAGTCAAATTTGTCCATTTATTATGATTTCTTACTTTTGAATCATTATTGACTGCAAATCTTTATTTGCAGTCTGACTGCAAATTTATAAAATAATTAGCCTACGTTTTCCCTGAACACTTTCATTTTTTCACATCTGAGTCTTGGATCCACCTGTAATTTGTCCTGCTCTAAGACATGAGGTGTTATTCCTACATTCCCTGTGCGCTGGAGAGTGATGCAGAATCATCCCCAGAACACATATGATGATCTACATTTTCCCCTTTGTTTATAAGTGTTTTGTTTATCATATACTAAATCCCAATCTGTTTGGGAGTGTTTTTATGAACTTCTTAGTCTATTCTTTTGGTCTGGTCTGTCCAACAATTCATGCATCAATATCGCACTGTTTTAGTGATCGAAGTTTCAAAATATATTTTAATATTTTGAAAGGACTATCTTTTCAGAATTTTCCTAGCTATTCCTATTGGTTTAATTTTCCTCATCAAACTTCAGAATGATCTTGTATAGTTGAAAAATGACATCTATTTTGGGAGGATCTTAATACATTATTGGGACCTAAGTTAATATAGAGACAATTGATATTTTTATAATGGTGAATACTATATTTCCATTTTAGAACATGATATATCTTTCCATTTGTTCTAGGTTTCTGTCCGTCAGTCTATTTTAACATTATATTTACATAAATCTTATACCTTTCTAACTAAATTTATTCCTACATATTTTGTATGTGTGCATGCTATCGTAAATTGGGGGGCTACTTGACAAAGAGGCAGTTAAGTTGCTAATCAGTGGACAATAGAGAAAGATTAGGCTGGATTATCTGGGTGAGCCCAATGTAATCACAGGGTCCTTAAATGTGTAAGAGGGAAGCAGAAGTTGTCTGTGTCCGAATGATGTGATGTGAGAAGGACTGGAGGAGTCCTTACTGGCTTTGGAGATGGAAAAGGGGATCACAAGCCAAAGATGTTGTGTAAGCTTTTCATCACTGTCAAAAAAAAAAAAAAAAAAAAAAGCCGGGCGCGGTGGCGCACGCCTGTAATCCCAGCACTTTGGGAGGCTGAGGCAGGAGGATCACAAGTTCAAAGCCAGCCTCAGCAATGGCGAGGCACTTAGCAACTCAGTGAGACCCTGTCTCTAATAAAATACAAAAAAGGGCTGGTGATGTGGCCCAGTGGTTGAGTGCCCCTGAGTTCAATCCCCAGTACCCCCCCCCCAAAAAAAAAAAAAAAAACCAACAACAACACTGGAAATAAACAACTTACAAGAAGGAAAAGTCTATTTTGGCTCATGGTTTCAGTCTATGGTCAACTAACTCCATTGCTTTGGAGTCCATGGTGAGGCAGTACATTGTGGTGGGAAAATCTGGCAGAGGAAACTACTTGTCTCATAGCAGCCAGGAGGCAAAGAAAGAGAGAGTGGAAGGGGCTGGGGTCCCAATATCCTTTCCAATGGCATGCCCCCAGTGACCTAACTTTTTCTCAGGAGGCCTCACCTCTTAAATGTGCCCTTTTGAGTCACTATGAGAAAGGCCTTCTAACTGCAAATTTATAAAATAATATCTTGCATTTTCTCTGAACACATTTGCGATTCATTTTTTCATATCTGAATCACCTCCCACTAGCACCAAAAGCTGACCTTTGGAGGACACTTGTCTGAACCCTAGCAGACATGGACAGCCTCTAGAAGCTGGAAAAGACAAGAAAATGATTCTCCCCCACAGTCCCCATAAAGGATCAGAATCAAGTAACTTTTTAAAGAAAATACTCAGAAAAAAAACATGTATACCTTTCAACAGATCATATTTAAACATCAAATATAAACCAACACCATAATAATTGTAAGCTAATAGAATACCCCAGCAAACACTGAACACAAAAAGCGTTATAAAATATGGGCTTTGGACAATCAAAAAGTAATTAGCCTCCTCCAAGAAATATCTTGTTAACATTCAAACCCTACCTAGAAAGCTAAAACACTAATTTGCCAGTGACCTTTAAAAAGAGGCTGATTTAAAGGCTGGCAGCATTTGCTCAGTGATAGAGCACTTGCCTAGTATGTATGAGCTGCTGGGTTTAATCCCTAGCACTGAAAGAAAAAAAAAATTGAAGATCCTGTTTAAAGACTAACTTTTTTTTTTTTTTTTTTTTTTTTTTTTTTTTTTTTTTTGGTACTGGGGATTGAACTCAGGGGCCCTTGACCACTGGGCCACATCCCCAGCCCTTTTTTTGTATTTTATTAGAGACAGGGTCTCACTGAGTTGCTAAGTGCCTCGCCATTGCTGAGGCTGCCTTTGAACTCGCAATCCTCCTGCCTCAGCCTCCCAAGTGCTGGGATTACAGGCGTGCGCCACCGCGCCTGGCTAAGACTAACATTTTAATCCACATTTACCATGTCCTAAAAATGAAAATGGAAAAATCAGCTGGACAGAACAAGATAAAATCCTATTTTCTAAGTTCACTCATTATTATTAGATATTAATAGTTTCCCTTTTCTGCTGAAGAAAGGAAAAGAAGGATGGACTTCTTCCTGGTCAATTCCAGGTGGTGAGGTCAACAAGGATTTAATGAACTTAATATACTCACACCTGCTTAATAATGGATGCTGTTAGGACTGTGACGACAGTTCCTTTTGAAGATACAATGTGAAGCTGTGGATCCAATGACAAGGAGTAGCTGCGATGGGTAATAACTTAGTAACCGCCTAAATGCACAATTTTATGAGACAAGTAACTCTTCTCAGGCAAGTAAAAAGCAGATTAATGAGATGTTCCTATGGGGTTTGATATAAACATTAGAAAGCAAAACATCCCACCTATTGTGACACCACCTCTAGGGAAGGCTATATAAGCACTTCAAAGAGGAAAAAGCCAACAGCTTGGAATTTAGACTCAGTCGCGGGTGCTTGAGCTGGTGACCACAGACTACGAAACAGACTGAAGCCGGACACACGCTGTGGATACCAAGGGCTGTAGAACAACTATTTCTTCTTCAACCCCACCCCAAAACCACTCTGGGATTACAAACTTTAGGACCATGTCTGCTAACAACAGCTGCCATCATGGTGGTCTAGAAACCAACAGCTGCCAATCAACTGGCCATGTTCCCAGAACTCCCCAGAGCCGGGTCTGCCAATCCACTCTTCGCCTTTGTCGCACCCCCATCTACCTAATGAGCAACTTCTGTGTCCATCCCTCTCTGGATGACTGCAGCTGGTTCCGTGAAGGTATCAACAGTAATGAGAAGGAGACCATGCAGATCTTGAACAATCGCCTTGCCAACTTCCTGGAAAAGGTGCGAATGCTGGAACGAGAGAACTCAGAACTGGAGTGCAGAATCCAGGAAGAGTGTAACAAAGAGCTCCCTGTCCTATGTCCTAATTACCTGTCCTACTACACCACCATCGAGGAGCTCCAGCAGAAGGTAAGCTTCAGCAATCTGTTTAATCAAGTTCTGAATTGATGGTCTCCAAACAATGGCTATTTGCTAAGCTTTAGTGGTTTTAGTTCTTTTTATGCTGAGGAAAACAAAAACTTTATTGAAGAATAAGAAAAGCTCTTGAGTTAATCATCATCTTGACGTAACATTCGGATTTTAGAGTTTTTCCTTTTGCCAGAATAGGCTTTACCACTATAACTAGATAGCTCAGGACCAAATCAGGTTAACAACGAGTGGTTACCATTTCTTTAATACAAATAAGAAAGTGGGGCTCTTAAAAGATAAATTTTTCCTTGGTAAGTTTCTAAACAGTTTAGTTTTTAATCTATATTGAAACCATTGCACCTTTTTCTCCTCTTGTGCTCATTTCATCATATTTACATTATTCAAATTGTTTGTTCCAACACCTCAGTTTCTTATTCAGAGTGATATGCTGCTGTTAGTACACATCTGGGTTTATTCAGTTTTATTTGTTTGACAAATATTTACAGGGCACCAACAACAATGTTTCCAGACATTGTTCTAGGTTCTGGGAAAAATATTGGTGAACTAAAAATATCCCTCCCTTCATGGAATTTACATTCTAATGGGTTGTGGTATGTTAGGCATATTTAGGATAGATTTTATGTTATAACAGAAAAGCATATGCAAAAGTTTTTACTTATGTAATTTTTTTTTGCTGACCTTTTAAGAAAATAACAAAAACTCTGGCTTTCCAAAATCTCCCAAGCTTCTTGAGCATAGCTCTGGAGATTTATTAAAAAGTTTAACTTGACTTCCCTTAATAATTGAAACACACAACCTCTTTGGTTCTTAAAAAAAAAGGAGATCCTGGTGTTTGTCTCATTTGTGTGTACAATTTCTTAATTCTAGATCTTGTGTACCAAGGCTGAGAATTCCAGGCTGGTCTCACAAATTGACAACACTAAACTTGCTGCAGATGACTTGAGAGCCAAGTAAGCCCACCCAGCACTGTCATAATGACAAACTTCACCCTGAGTTGGACCTAAACACTCCCAGTACGATTATCCCCACGTTTACTAAACCTCCTACTCCAGAGCATGCTGGCACTAGCTCCTAAAAGACCTTGAAATTCAGTAAATAATTAAGATTGGTAACCCTCTCCTGTATATGTAGTACCTGCAGTTCTAACATAGGAACTATCTGATGACCGGCATAACAGCCTAGTAAAATAGGTAGAGCTAATATCCTGTTATTCAGTTTAAGATAAGAAAACTGGTGTGAGGAGGAAGTTACCTACCCAAAGGCATACAACTAATGGAAGACACAGCCAAAATGTAGACACAAGTCCCTGATCCCTAACCCAGTACTCTTCTCACTAACACTGCCTTGCCTCTAGGGGCAGAGGAAGAAGGATAAATTCCCTCATCTCCAAGAATACCACTGTAGCATCACTCTGGCCATCTAGTTTAGGCATAATAACTAAGTTATGATACATACCAAATGATATTTATCAGATGGTTTCACTTCTAAAGAGAATAAAACTCTCCATAGAAATAGAATGAATGAGAAGCCCAGAGAAAAACGTGGAAGGGAGTTCTGCCTGGCTGGATCGGCACCATCTGCTTTTTAACGCCTTTCTTTCCATGTCTGGCTTTTGAAGCTATGAAGCTGAGGTGTCCCTACGCCAGCTCGTGGAGGCGATGCCAACAGCCTACGGAAAATCCTGGATGCACTGACCCTGAGTAAGGCTGACCTGGAGGCGCGGGTGCAGTCTCTCAAGGAGGAGCTCCTCTACCTCAGAAACAGTCATCAAGAGGTTAGAAAAAGGCCAAGAGAGTCGATACAAACTAAGCCTCTAAAATTAGCATGAGTTCCTTTGAATTGTACTTGACAAAGGGCATTCCCCTTAAATACCACTCTGGCTTTTAGCCTTGATAATCCCAACTACTACTACATGTGCCATGGGTTCAATGTATCTCAAACTCACTGGCTGCTACACAGTATCTGAAGTCACTTGGATAGAAAATCCTCTGTCGTTGCAATTTCCCTGTGCCCATCCATATCCCTGAACAGACTTTTGCCACCTTTCATTGGTACAAGTCAAACTCGTACAAGCCCATATAGGCATCATAGAGACCATGGGCTCTCGTTATCCATTCCACCTCTATGCTGCTACCTCCATTACCCATCCCTAGAAATTATCTAGATTTTCTTGGAACTCTAATCTTGTTAGTCAATTCATTTTAATTTTGCACATATTTGAACACATACTCATGTTTGAAATAGCTGTATATCGTTTTATGGCATATGGATACTACCTGTATAAAAGTCATGTATTCTTTTATTGTGGACTATAATTTAGATCAATGCAGTTAAGCTGGATTCTTGCTGTTAGACTGAAAAAGACATCAGAAGGTAATCTATTTCACCAGGTAACTTCACATTCTTTTTCTTTTCATAGGACATCAATTCCTTACGGGGCCAGCTTGGGGACAGACTCAACATTGAAGTAACCACGGCCCCTTCCGTTGACATAAACCAGATTTCTACAGGAAATGAGATGTCAGTATGAGTCCATCATGGAGACAAACCGTAAAGACGTGGAACAGTGGTTCAACACACAGGTGGGGAGAGTAGAAAAGTCAAAAAGCAATAAGCTGATGCGTTTCCAGGGGCCCTTCGTGGGTTATGTGTTTCTTCCAAAATCCCCGTGGACTTTGTGTTTCAGATGGAGGAGCTGAATCAACAAGTGGTGAGCAGCTCTCAACAGCAGCAGTGCTCCCAGAAGGAGATCATAGAACTGAGACGCACCGTGAATGCTCTGGAGGTGGAACTGCAGGCCCAGCACCGAATGGTACCCAGCATGCTCACCAAGCCTAGCTCAGCAATGACGGCAGCGGCACCTGTGTGCCACAGTGCTTCCCAAACTCTGCCCCTCAGAACAGTTCCTCTGTTGGTTAAAGGGTCTATGGCTAAGAAAGGACTTCATAGTCAAAAAAGTGGGAAATGCTCAATTAAACAAAGGTTAAACATAGTGGCGTCTCGCAAACCTTTAATAAGCTGATATACACCATGAATCTCCAAGAAGGGGGTGTACGGTATTGAGTGTTCCAAAACTTATTTTACTATGGACCCTCTTTTTTTTTCTTTCCAAGCTTTTCATGGTAATAATGGAGTACACTTTGGGAAACACTAGGAAAGCATTTTATATATGCAAAGCATTTTTACAAACTATCATATTAGAATTATAAAACAATCTTACAAGGGAGTTGGTATAATTATTATCCAACTTGACTGATGAGGTTTTAAGAGCTAAGGTGATTTTCCCAAGCCCAAATCTAAAATAAGTGTCCTCTTACCTATTTGACACATTAAGACACCGAGATCCCAAGGCATCAAGTAACCTGCCCAAAGTCACAAAAGAAATGAATCTGAGCCACAATACAGATTCCACAGCCAAATACCACTTCCACCTCATTGCGCTGCCTCTCTGATGTAAGAAATTACTGAAATGACCTACTATGAAAGGTATTACAAAGATCTTGCCCCAAGCTGGTTTTGTAACCCACGAGTCATATGATCTTGGGCAACTCATTTAACCTCTCGACCCTCAGTTTTCTCAACTAAAAACAACAACAACAACAAAAAAAAAAAAAAAAAAAACTGGGGTATAAATATTTGGTTACTAAAACTGAAAATCCCACCATTATCCATAGGTTTATAGAAGGAAAGAATTTTCTCATCAAACTTTCAACTTCTATGTTTTACATAAGGAATTGATCCAGTGAGGGAAATGCCTGTGGTTAAACATTGTTCACTTCCTTTTTCAGTATAAGAACTTATTGAATGAGATCTCATGGTAATATGTTTTTTGTTTGTTTGTTTGTTTGTTTGTTTGTTTTTGGTTTTTGTTTTGTTTTTTGGTTTTTTGGTTCTGGGGATTGAACACAAGGGCACTTAACTACTGACCACATCTCCAGCTGTTTTTATTTTTTATTTTGGGAAAGGGCCTTGCTAAGTTGCTGAGGCTGGCTTTGAACTTGTGATCCTCCTGCCTTAGCCTCCCAAGCCACGGGGAGGTGATGCATTTTTAATGCCTGGGTATGCAATGAGTTGAATTTGTTTTTTCTATTATAAGTAGCAGAATGTGGTAGGAGATTATCAGGTGATACAAAAATAAGAAGAAGAGAAGTAAACATGAAGGAAGATGGGGGTGATAAAGGAAAATAAGTTTTAATATAATTGATCATTTTGCTTTTAAATTTATTTGGTTAGGAAGTAATAAAAGGGCTTAGGGATTACCAGTATCACAAAGAAATCATTGTTTTAAATGACTTAAGCAATGACCTGGGCTTAAAGGAGTCATCATTATAAATCCTATTTTTCCTTCTCCCTGGTAGAGAGATTCCCAAGAATGCATCCTGACAGAGACTGAGGCCCGCTACACAGCCCTGCTGGCCCAGATCCAAAGTCTGGTCCATAACCTGGAGGCTCAACTGACAGAGATCCGCAGTGCCCTGGAAAGACAGAACCAGGAATATGACATTCTACTGGATATTAAGTCCCGGCTGGAGTGTGAGATTGCCACATACCGCAGCCTTCTGGAGAGCTCAGACTGCAAGTACGTAAAATAAAAACAACTTGTATGAGAAAAAAATACTGAAATGCACACATGCTTGTACTGCCACTGGTTTCCAAGGGACAGCACTTTGGACTTCTTGCTTGTGCTGGGAAGTTCTAAATGGAGGCATCTGCACGCTGTCTTGAGCTGTGCCCTGGAGACTACAATTGTAACCTAGTCCAAACTTGAGGTATTATAGGCTGAGTTGCTTTGGAGAGCCAGTACACAAGTTAATTCCTTAGCTTCTTAGAGTTTTAAAAATTATTAGATAAGGGGGCTGGGGTTGTGGCTCAGTGGTAGAGTGCTTGCCTAGCATGTGTGAGGCACTGGGTTCAATTCTCAGCACCATATATAAATAAATAAAGCTGTATCGACAACTAAAAAAACATTTTAAAAAACTTATTAGACAAAAAGAGGTTTGCCCAAAGATGTACTCTGCTAGCTACTGAATTCCCCCTACTCAGATGAATGTCTGGCTTTGTTAAGTTGAAACAAAACAACCCTGGTCTCTTTGGCGAAACTCTGCACCAGCTGAAACCCCCACTGTATCCAGCTACTGGTTGTTGATGCCAATAGCAGTGTTTTCACAGGTGTGTCTCAGCATCTTTTTTTTTTTTTAAGTTGTATTCTTATTTTTTTATTTTTAAAAATATTTTATTTTTAGTTGTAGATGGACACAATACATTTATTTTATTTATTTATTTTTATGTGGTACTGAGGATAAAACCCAGTGTCTCACATGAGCTAGGCAAGTGCTCTACCACTGAGCTATAGCTCCAACCCTCTTGTTATCTTGATTACTACAGGTTGCATTATATATTTCTTTTTTTATAGAATGGATAATACATTTGTAAATATACATCTGAGAGGAAGTTAATATCCAAAATACATAAGTAACTCAAACAATTTAAAAGTAAGATACAAAATAACTGATTAAAAATGGGCATAGGAACTGGAGAGACATTTCTCAAAGGAAAACATACAAATGGTCAACAGGTATATAAGCAAATGTTCAACATCACTAATTATCAGGAAAATGTAAATTAAAATTATAATGAGCTATCACCTTGGTGGCAAGTTGTATTTTAAAATGATGATAAGCTAACAAACCCATAACCCACCTGGAATATGAGCACTTTGAAGTCACTCAGTCCAGAGGAACACAAATGTATACATAATTGCAATTGCAAAGGACACCAACCTGCCCCAAATCATCACATCAGTGAGCTCTGTTCACAGCTTTTTTTTTTTTTTTTTTTTTTTTTTTTTTTTTTTTTTTTGGATACTGGGCTCTTACTAGTTTTATTTTTTTATTTTGAGACAGGTCTTACTAAGTTGCTTAGGGCCTAAGTTGCTGAGGCTGGCTTTGAACTTGTGATCCTCATGCCTCCCCCCCCCCCCCCAAGCTGCTGGGATTATAGACATGTGCTACTGCACCCAGCTCACAGCATTCTCCAAATAGGCATGTCTCCATCATGCTAGCACAATGTTAACTGATGCTATCACCTTAATATTTCAAAGTGCCTCTTTGTTATCAAAGTAAGATCATGTATTACAAAAAGTGTTTACTGTTAGTTGTTTACTCCAATTCTCTAAAAACTATTCATTTATAGAGGCCCAGAAGGCACTTTGAAGATTCCACATCTAAGAATTCTTCTATAGATGGGATACAAATCACCACTAGCAATGTGACTAGCTTCCCATGAGAAAAATATCTGATTCATTTCTGTTCCTCAACTTGTTCCTTATCACTGTTGATCCTGTGAGTTTAGTTCCCATTATGTCCATTCTGTTGATGAAAAGCTAAAGCTCAGGAGGGTTAACTGAGCTACCTGAGGCCGCCAGCTGGTAAATGACAGAGCTGGGCTCCACAGCAGTTTTTGACCCCCGTGCAGTATGAGTCCCGTGATGCTCTGACATTGACCATAGCGGAAACTTACTTAACATAATACTCTTCAAGTTAGGATGCTGTTTTCCCATGGATCTGACCTGATTCTTTTTTTCTCCCGCTGACTACAGTACAAAATGAATAAACACTTAAAAGCGCTTATTTTGAGTGACAAGTGTTGAAAACTTAGCCCACCCCCATTTTTCTTCCTAGCCATCATTGCTCTTGCTCAATCACAGGTGAAACTCTGTTTTCTCCTCAGGCTTCCCTGTAACCCGTATGCCACCAAACGCGAGCCTTCCACTTGCACATCCATCAAGCCCAGCGCCATGGAATGCACTGCCCCAGTTTTCACATCCTCAGCCCCCAATGGAATACTCAAGCCATACAGCGTCTGTGGACCCCTGTCCCGCATACTGGTTAAAATATGCACCATCACCAAGGAGATTCAGGACGGGAAGGTCATTTCTTCTCATGAACATGTGCAGCCTTGCTTCATCCCCAGACTTGCCAAAGCCTAACATCCCAAGGTGATGCGAAGGACCCCCATTCATGACAGAGAGGCCAATACATGCTCCTACCAGAGAGGTTTAAGAACTCCCCGGGCCCTTAAGGTACTTAGTCTCTTACTACTATAGCGGGTCCCCATCATTACATAGAATGTCTTTTATTCCACTCCTTCCCTAAGTCGCTGCTGCCAACGTGATAATAAATTACATTTCTCTGGCAGGACATTTTGCATTTATCTGAAGGATGGGAATGGATAAGTAAGTGCCCAGGAAGATGACCTAGGTTGCTTTGACTCCCCAGGTGTTGAACTGGCAGGTTTTTCTTTTGTTTACTCAGGTCTTATTTACTTATATGCCTCCTTGGAGCCAGTTAGACAAGTTCCAGGATTGTTTTTGGCCATTAGCACACTAAGGTGAAAAGCTACAACCTTCCCTTCCAAGCTCCTTCTGTGGCTATAGAAGGAAGCCTACACAGAGACAGAGTAAATAAGG
The DNA here is from genome assembly GCA_025594165.1 of Tamias sibiricus. Taxonomy (NCBI): domain Eukaryota; kingdom Metazoa; phylum Chordata; class Mammalia; order Rodentia; family Sciuridae; genus Tamias; species Tamias sibiricus. The sequence goes on along the minus strand of CM046660.1, from coordinate 23,727,790 downwards.
AAAAAGGTCTTTGATGTTTAGTTTCCTTGAATAGATAATCACAGGTCCTGTTGAATTCTGCTGCCTCAATTATTGTTTATAGGTACTGACATACTTGAACCTCCCCGGGATATTTTTGAAGATGACTATGTTCTCTAAAAACGTCTCCAAATATTTTCTTTGAGAAGCAGAAATAGTTATGGGGAATGAATCTAGAGCTATTTCTTCAAAATAACTTTGAAGAAACTGGGTCCTTTCATTAAATGTTTGCTATTTCTCTTTCTATTCTTTAGGGAATGGGAGTTTGATCTGATTGTTTGAGAAGGGACATGTAGCTGGATCTCTCAAGACATAAACCCCCGATGAGTGGCCATGAAAAAATAGCTTAGATTCCTGCTTCAATCTATCCATCAGAGAGAAATGGACTTAATAGCCACACACTTTGCAGAAAAGCAATAGTGAATCGTTGCTACTTGAAAGCACCAGGGAGTCCCCACTGTGAGAAAGCATCATTTATGTACCAGCCTATACCATAGCTTCTTAACAGTAGAGCTCAGAGTATGTAAATCGTTCCCTGAAAAAAAATGGGACATTTCTGGAGGTCTTAGCAAATAATTCCAAATCAAACACAGAATATGGAGCCCAAAGGCCTGACGTTCTAAACTTGCCATTTCCCAACTGTGACCCTGCACCAAACATTTAGCCTTCATCAGATTAATTTCCTAAATAAAGAAATTGCCTACTTCACAGGGCTGTTGTGAAGAGCAAATGGAATTGCTTATGTAATACTGCTATTTGATGAAAAGCACTAGACAAATGTGATCTTAAATAAGCTTTGCTGTTAGCTATAGCTCTGGACATAGTTTTGTTCATTATTATCTTCTTAAAATTGTTTCTTCATGAATTATTTATCCAGTCATGATTTGGGAGTTTTAATAGTGTCTAGCTTTGGAGGGTGGGAGACAGAACAAGATGACCTGTGATCCTGCCTTCAATTCTACTCAATAAAGCATTTTTTAAATTCTTAGGGTAAGTATCAGATGTCAGTTGATGCCTGGTGCCCACATCAAAGACCGCTCACAGTAAGTCACAGCAAGTCACAGCTCAGAGATTTACTTCCTCCAGACAAGTAGCAACTCACACTAACCAAGTGGAATGCAGAAATCCCAGAATGGAATTCTATTGATGATGTCTCATCTGAATGAGCAGAGTACCTCCAGTCAGCACCTAAGTGCATATTATCTCAGACTACAGGATGGAAATACGGAAAAGAGCAAAGAACTTGAACTAGAAACCTTGGTACAGAGTCTCAACCCATTTTGTGTGTGTTTACCTTGAGTGAAACATACTTTACAACATGGGCCCCACCTAACTACTGGCTGGTAAGATTAAATGGGATAGTAATGGTAATAGAATCTTGCAAGGTGGTGGTGCTATGCAGAAAGGAGTCCTTATTCCCTCTTATTCCCTAAATTAAAAGCTGGACATATGTCATTTCCATCCACACCTTCCTCCTTTCTAATTCAATGCAAGCCAGGTGGATCCCAATACTTACTTACTTACAACACTTACTGGAAAACCAATTGGCAAGAGGTCAGAGCTGCTCAACTTGTTCTAAGCTTCTGATTCTAACTAGATGGAAGGTTCAGTGGACCCAGGCTAACCTTAGGCCAATGCAGCAATACCATTATCAATTTATCCCAGAAATTTGGCATCTTCTACCTACTCGCAGCAAAGTATCCCTTATCCCTTCTGTGATAAAAAAAAAAAAAAAAATAGGTTGTTATGAACTACACAGTCAAGAGGGAATTGTCCTCTCAGGGACTTATAGATTTTTTATTTGTCTTCTTTGTATAAGAGAATATAAACCCATCTGCAGGACCTTGTCTACATGTGGTCAAATCTTTTTCAAGGCAATATGAGTATGGATTTTACTAGGAAGCTAAATAAGTATCCTATATAGCCACAGGAGGGAGTTAAAGGGTTTTTACATAGTTCAGCATAGGTCAGCAGCTGGAGTAGAAAAGGGGCTTGTAGGAGACAAAGGATTCCCTACAAGTCTAATTCTAGCACAGCTCAAAAGAGCCATGAATTAGGACACAGCATGGTCTCTGAAGCTTGAGTTCAAAACCTATCTCTGCTTCTCACTGTGAGAGTCCATAATTACATTTCTAAACAAAGGAGATGTTTTGGATATATTTTTCTTTTCTAGACTTTGTCTTTCTTCATGTTGACTCACCCTAATGTCATAGCTGGTTTCAACTCTCTCAAATACAGAGATAACCACACTTCCCTCTCCCCTTTGCTTCTTGCCCTTTAACTGCCCCCCAACCTACCCCACCCCCAGGCACGCACCACCAATACAGGGCACATGGCCTCTCTGTGCTTACCTCTCAACATCAATTCCAAGAATCTTGGCCTGGAAACTTTTCCTCAAGAGCTCCTTAGTGGTAATCCCTTTCATGATTTCTCTCCTGGATTTCTCTAATGCAATCCAGAAGCCACCTGCAGTCAAATTCCCTCAGGAGCTTTAAAATTCAGATCCTTGGGGGTTATACTAGACTCTCTACATTAGCATCTCCAAGTGTGGGACCTGGGAATCCAGTTTTTAACAAAACTCCCAGCAGAGGGGCATATGCTTAATTCAAAGCCATTGCTTTGTAATTGACAACTGATTTGGGGTTTAAAGATCTGGATGACTCCATCTTTTTTCCATCCTTTTTATTAATATATATAAATTGTGCATATTAATGGGGTGCACTATAATATGTCCAAATATGTATACAGTATGCGTTGGCCACATCCATCCACCCTTCCTTTTGAGCGTCTCTTTTTAGATTTTGACACTAGCCTCATAAATGATCCCATTTACAGATAGTTCTTCCTCTACATGTCAGTTTGCCTGTTTATGAAAGGAAGTTAATCAATAATAGTCAATAATTTAACAAAGATTATTAATTCATTTAATCTCCACCACCACCATGAAGTAGCTACCATTAACAGTCCCATTAAACAGATGAAACAGCTAGACAGAGAAGTTCAATAATTCATCCAATGCCACACCATAATGAGATTGAATTTTAAGTACCTTGATTTCCTTAACACCTGGTAACACATCAATTGATCAGTCTCCCAAAACAGAAATGATCCACCATAGCAATAATTGCTTTTCAAAACACCGTTCTATAGTTGCTTATCACTACTTCTAGTGAGATGCCATCAACAAGAAAAGTTTTTATGGTACTGCCACTAATCATTCTCTTCATCCAAAATGCGGAGGCTAAGTGAGTTTTAGAACTAGGAATTTTGATGGCAGCTCATAGCATTTTTCATATCATAGATAGAGAAACCAGAGCCCAGAGAGAAAGGTAACTGAAACACGAACCATGATGACTGATGAGAAAATGCAGCCCTCTTTTCACACAACAATGACCTTGGGTTCTAGTTCTCAGGTGCATCACTTGGCTTCCCTGTGCTTGGGCCCCAAGTGCTCATCATGGACTCTCTGGCTCTGATATCCTTAGCTTCTCTTGTAAGTGCTAATGTCATGGGACTCACCTTATTGTGTCTAGTCTTCTACATCTGTAAAGATGGAATGACACCCAAAATAACATCCTCCAAAACCCTCACCCCAGTGCCTTTCAAAGGCAAGGAAATGGTGTCAGTGGATTCTGTATGTTTTTTAGAAGCTAACTACTTTATGCTGTTAAAATTATTAAATTATTGAATCATTCCCATAATTTCTACTTATCAGACAATGGAGATGCATCTTACTCTAGGCAGCAATGAACTTGTTGCCTGAGTAGGTTAATCTTCATTCTGTCCATTTTGATTTCAAATTAAAGTTTTGATAACCAAAATTCTCTCCAAATAAAATGTCCTCTCTAGATGAAAGGGAAGGAGAAAAATGTAAAGTTTCAGGAGAAAAGGGGAGTGTCCTGGAGAGAGGGGCATAGCGCCATCCACCCATATCAAGGTGTAGGCTGAGGTATCCACCATGCGGAGCTGTGGGTAGTGTCGGTGCACACAGGCCTGGCAGTGCGTTCATTGCTTCAACACTGTAATCAAATGTCTTTTATAGGAAATGAATCCTTGGCCTATTTGGCTGGCTGGAAATATCTGGTCAGTGTGTTCATACATGACTCACCAGCTTCACGGGGACAACCCACGCACCCCATTCAAATGGGAGCAACCCTGTTTGGCAACATTGAAAAGGTTTATTCTAATTGCCATTAACCTTTCAGGTTGAGCATCATATTTGGAGAGTTTTCTTAGGCAACACTTTCAAGCCATAAGCCATCATTCAATATTCACATAAGAAAAATGTGTAAAGTGCCAATGTTTATTAAACTTCTCAATAAAGGTGTCAACAGTAGGAAAGTTTATGAACTTATTTTCATTGTCTTGTCCTCTCTCTCTCCCTCTCTCACTCTCCTTTCCCTCTCCATTTCTCACCCTCTCTCCATTCTCCCCCTCCTGTTCTCCTCCCTCTTTCTCTGAAACAATGTAACAATCAAGTTGAACATACAGGTGGTACCTGGAGAAAACATCTTAGACAATGAGTTCTCTTACTATTTTCTAGGAGGAAAGCAGGTTTGGGGATTCGTTCTCTGTGTTCTACTCAGAACAACAACAACAAAACTCAAGAAGGCCTTTCTTCCAAGCCAGGGGCAAAAGTTTCTGACATAATAGCTCCTTAGGGTGGTCCAGCAGGTGCCTGAGTCACCCTTCGAAGAGGACTGTACTACCCAGTTGGTATCTGGGACACCTGAAGAAGTTAATTTCCTGACACAGAAGACAATGAGAGAGATCACACTTTGAGCTCATTTCTTTCATTCCGTGCAGCTGGTTACAGAGAACTACTTATCCCCAACTCTAAGTAAGAGTACAAATGTCATATCTCTGTGTCAGCTGGGGATTGTTTGTTAGCTCATTTTTCTCTAACCAACCAGAAAAAAATACTGTCACTGTTCAAGAAACACATACTCCTGCCTTCTAGCATGGCCTCTGTGGTTGCAGAGAGAAGTCTGATGGTAGAAGGCAGATAAAACTACAACTCATTAAACAGGACTCTGTTTCTTGAGGGGATAAGGGAGACTATAATTTTCTCCTTTTCTCCATCAAGTGATCCAGAAAGTCCAGAACTAAAGCATTAGAAAATGCTAGAAAAATCCAGGCCTGGTGGTACAAGCTTATGATCCCAGAAACTTGGGAGACTGAGGCAGAAGGATTACAAGCTTGAGGCCAGCCTCAGCAACTTAGCGAGGCCCTATGCAACTTAGCAAGACCCTCAATCAAATTAAAAAATAAAAAAGGACTGGGTACATATAGCTCAGTGGTAAAGCATCCTTGGGTTCAATCTCCAGTACAAAAACAGAAAAAAGAAAAAAAAAAAAAACAGTTTTTCCCCCCTCTGGCCAAGAAACAAAATCATGTACTGATTAAGAACAAATACTTAGATCCAAACCAACACTGTCTGATTTCCAGCCATGAGATCTTGGACAAATGATTTAACCTCTCTAGCTCCACTTCCTCATCTGTAAAATGGAGCTATTAATAGCATCTGCTTCATAGGGTAGAGATGATGACATTAATTAATGACTGCAAAGCTCTGAGAGCATGCCTGGCACCCAGTAACACTGGTAGTAAGATGCCATTGTGCTGCTTTGAGAAGCTTACATTCAATTGGCAAAAGAATCACACTCGAGCTAATGAGTTATTCCACATGAGCTAATTGTAAATAGCAGGTGTCATCCAAAGCTGTTCAAATAACAAATGAAAGTACCAAATTAAGGTTAGAACCTTTCTTTTTAATAGAAAGTAGAGTCATACAATGGCCCAAAGTAAAAAAACACATGCAGGTCAAAGATTTCTGTTTTCCAGAATGTCATGGAACTCAGTTGGAAAGGACCTCTCCAAAATGTATCAACCTTTGCTTTTTTGGACAACCAATAAGAAGAAGACAGCCCAAGAGGGGGAGGGAGACAAGCTTGACATCAATCCTGCAGGAAGGATCATTTTTGTGGAGAATGCAAATGACAGGGCAATTCAGATAGGACTGCTGGCCCTTCTACCAGTACAATATTTGTTGTTTTTGTCCTTTGTGGCCCTGGTGTTTCCTGGAGCCATGTTACAGGTCAGCAGAGAAAGCAGCAGGAAGGCTTCTATAAAACTCTCTGGGTTAATATGGTACAGCCAACCCATGATCAAAATTACTAGATATGTACAGAAACCACAGAGCCTTCTAAGGCCAGAACTAGACAAAGCAGGGCTTCTTCTATTCAATCAAAAGTGCATTGAACATTATGTCTCAGACATTATACTAAGAGTTGTATATGAATTATCTCACTCCACTCTCACAATTTCCCTGTCATACTATTATTATTCACACTTCTCCAGAGACTGAATCAAAGCTTATAGAAGTCACTTGCTCAGTGTCGCACGGTACATAAATGGCAAGGTCAGAACGTGAACAAATGCATATCTACCATACTCCAAATGCCCAATCATTAATGGGATTACTCAAGTTTGATTATGTCATGTATGTAGCATGATCAAAGACATAAAGAGTTCAAGAAACAATGCTCGGCACCGCCACTGAGTTCTTAAGAAAGTGAGCCTTAAACACACAACGCAGCAGTGTTTATATATAGCCCAATCCAGGAAGAAGCAGGGCTGAACACAGCACATCAGTACAGGCAGGGTCAGAGCAGCTCTTCAGGACTCATTCCTTAAGACCTCACATCTCTCTTCTGGTCCCATTTTTGCCAGAAAACTTCCTGTTCAATTTGGTTTCTATAATTCTCAGATATAAAAGAAGAGGCTCTGATTTGCAAATGGAAACTCTAGAGTGCAGAATGGACCATCTTTCAATATTAGTGCATTTGCATTCTGGGTCATCCCTCTGGCACTTAATGGTTAGGTTATTGTGAGTCAGTCCCTGAGAATCTCTTGGATTCTGGTGCACCAATAGAAAGAGCTCTCTGAGCCCACCAGCCTGTGGACAGATGCACTGTGACCTTACAAAAGAGTATCCCCCTGTGAAGCTCTGCCCTAGAGACAGATGACCTAACTAGATAGCATCTCCACCTTGTCTCAGTCTAACTGCAGCACTCAGGGGTTATTGGGTTCATGTGAAGTCTATTGTTTGAATATTGACACTGTACAGTTCTGCTCCACTAGACATAAAACCAGGTGGCCTGACGTGGAGAAACATCAAGAAAGGACAGGCCTCACTTCTACTCATATTCACGGTGAGCAGAGGGTTGGAACGATGGCTGCTGGATATCCTTGTTTCCAATGGACAACTTGCGGCTTCATCAACAATCGTGGGTTGTCAACGCTGTAGGGGAGTTTCCGGTCTTGATCTCTCCCATGATTAACAGGCCACAAGAGTGATGGGATGGGCTATCCAAAGCCCACCCCCAGGATCCCTTTTAAGAAAGGCTACAAATTGTTACAGGGATGGAATGGTGATCAGAAGTGAAATCAAATGTGTTAAGTTTAGGATAACGGAAGATACTGTCCGTGAATGGAGGCACAGACAGAACAGCAGGGAACAAGAAAGAGGAAGAAGAAGCCAAATAGTTATGTTCTTGTGGCCCCGAGTGAGAAGAGCCGAGAGGTGGTTGGAAGCTCACCCAAGTGGAGCAGAATGTCCTGTAGCTGCAGAACTGCAGGGGCCACGTCCAGTTGCAGAACCGTCTGTCCATATTGATGATGGGAAGCCTGCGTAGTAAACAGTAGTGACAAAGAAACCCACGGCTCAGGCAGCTCAGTCTGAGAGGAGGTCCATAGAGGAGTTCGTCAAGGAGCTCTTGACAGCTCTGGACAAAGGCTGCCATTGGGAGGGAGCGAGAGACTTGGATTGTAACTGAAAGACATTCAATCCTGTTCAATTACAGCACCGAGGTGTCCTGGACAATCAGGAACAGCCTTAATTCTATGTAATGTTTTTTTTTTTTTTTCTTTTCCATAAAAATTAAGTGTTTGATTCAATGTGATTTAAAATTCTACAATTTTATGAAGTCTATTATATAAATTAATTTGCAAATTTAAAAATGCCAGCTGGGCGTGGTGGCGCACGCCTGTAATCCCAGCACTTGGGAGGCTGAGGCAGGAGGATCGCGAGTTCAAAGCCAGCCTCAGCAATGGTGAGGCACTTAGCAACTCAGTGAGACCCTGTCTCTAATAAAATACAAAAAAAGGGCTAGGGATGTGGCTCAGTGGTCGAGTGCCCCTGAGTTCATCCCCAGTACAGGAAAAAAAAAAAAAAAAAAAGCCTATAATTTGGCTAATTTAGGGTTTAGGAACTATATTCAATATAACTATCTTTGCTGCTTTACTAATAAAGATTTCTATTAAATATGTGTGTTGAAAACATGTCTGACAAATGACATGGAAAAATATTCTGTTCATCTTCAGCTGAAACCAATCGCTAGAGTTCCTATTACCTGCCCCCCACACACTTGCTGTGTTACTTCTCTACCGCTGCCAGAAACTACCAGGAACCTAGTGGCTCTAGGCAGCACAAATTTATTTATTACCCTTCAGTTCTCTGTGTCAGAAGCATAACATGGGGTTCACAGGGCTGAAATCGGTGTCCTCAGAGCTGTGCTCCTTCCTGGAGGAGGACCTAGAGGAGAGTCCATTCCCTTGCCTCGGCGCGCTCCCAGGGGCTGCTCCTGGTGTTTGGCGAAGTTCTTCTTCCATCTTCAAAGTCAGCAATCGCAGCAGCCTGAGCTCTGCCTTCCTCACATCTCCTCCAACATGATCTTAGTCTTCCACTTTCTTCTTTGACCTTCAAAGATATTTGAGATTGCATTGAGGTTCAGACAGAATAAGAAAGAGAATAGGCCACCTGAATAATTCAGGATAATCTTCCTATTTTAAGGCCAGGTGATTAGCAACCTTAATTCTATTTACAGCCATAATTTTCCTGTGTCACCTGACATAGCCTATTCAGAGGTTCTAGGAAATTAGGATGTGGATGTCTTTGGGGAAGCCATCATCCTACCTAATGTACTTGCTTATAACAAACCAAATGAAAGCCAGAGAGAGACAGAAAGAGACAGCGACTCCATATATTATCTTTGTAAAACACCAAAGACCCAACTGAGAACTGATGTGCACAGTAACAAGGTCATGGGTATTTAAATCCACCAATCAATTAAGTTTTTGTGTTGTACTTCAAGCCTCAGGGAATACAACTGATGTAAGGATAAGTATATATTTAAGACTATACCTTAACTAATAGTTTGAAGATGTAAACATACTCTATAACCTTCTGGGGATCATCTTTTTTATAGCAACAATAACAACAATTAATGTTCACTGAGCACTTACATTGTGTCAAAGTTTTATGCGCACTCTCTGTGCATTTTCTGCACAGCTACTCATTTGACAGATGAGGAGCATGAGGTAAAGGGGCTCATAATGTACCAGGGCCATGCAAATACTTAGTTACAGAGCCAGGTTTCAAGTCCAGGACTGTGGGACTCCTAGACCCTGCCTTTTTAACCATCATGCAAAACTGTCTCTTCTTTTTTTTTAACCAATATGAACTTTGCAAGAATTTATTCACTAATTGTCTTGCTGTGCGCTCAGTTTGAAAGAAAGACAACTAGCTGGTAGGATTCTGTCCCTCAGGCCAATTTTGGCCTCTCTCTGCTGACCTCTCCTATAACTCTGGGACAGAAAGGAAAGAACATATAGGGAAGTAAAGAAAAAGGCATGTCCATGGGAAAATGAAGAAGACGGAGGGAACGGGAGTAAGATCTAACAAAGGGCATGCGGAAATGGATTTCACCTGCTCAGAAGAAATAAGGCAAAGTCAAATCTTGCTAGGGAAGAGCTAGGGCTAGTTCACTGTGCTCCCCTCCCCTCTAAGTCCCAGTGAAGATACCATATGGAATGCTCTGGTAACTTTCTCTGAGTGGAAATAGTATGCATCTCAAAAAATAAATAGTTTTAAACAGAGAACGTAGTAAGAGTAAGAATAAAATACTCCAAAATAAATTTAAAACTATATTGAAGATACAATTTTATATAGAAAAGTAACAATTTAAAAGGCTCCAACAATATTAAACATTCTATAAAAAAAACATATATTCCCAGCAATGTATACTCAAGGCCAGAACAAAGAGAAATATGGGTTTTTTTCTTTATTTTAATCAACACATAATATGTATACATAGTTGGAGCTGGGGATATAGGTCAGTTGGTAGAGTGCTTGCTTCTCATGCACAAGGCCCTGGGTTCAATCCCCAGCACCACAAAAAGAAAAAAAAAATAGTAGACATATTTGTGAGTTTCAGTGTGATATTTCAATAAAACACATACACAATGTTTAATGATCAAATCAGAATAATCAGCATTCCCATCACTGTATCATTATTTTATGCTGGAGCCTAAAGAGAGCTTCTCTCTTCTAGTTTTTCTCAAATATATGACAAATATATATTCTAATATGCACACATATATTTTAATAATAGTACCATTGCTATAGTTTGTATCTGGAGATTTTTCCAAAGGCCCTAGTATTACAGGCTTGGTTGCCAGTTTATGGTGCTACTAGGAGATGGTGGTACCTCTGGGGTCCACTGGAAAGGTACTGGGATCATTGGGAGCATTCCCTTGAAGAAAATATTGGGCCATAAGTCTCTTTCTCTTTGCTTCTAGGCCACCATGAGCTAACCAGCCTCCCCCAACATGTGTTCCCACTGTCATGTACTGTGCTGCCACAGGCCTAAAACAACACAGGCAAGTGTGGACTGAAATCATGAGCCAAAATAAACTTTTTGTCCTTTTAAGTGGATTACCTCAGGTGTTTTGTCACAGTAGTAGGAAACTGACTAACAAACCACTGAGTATAACACATAGATTACCTGCTTTAATTCCCACCATCAGGAGAGGTTCTGTTTTTTTTTTTTTTTTTTTGTCTTTTGTTTGTTTGTTTGTTTGTTTGTTTTGTTTCTGAAGCTTGCAATGAACATTGCTAGAACTCAAATTGGTTGTCTGTATTTTTGTTTTTCTTTTTGGTGCTGGTAATTGAACTCAGATCCTGGTACAGTCTAAGCAAGTGCTCTCCCATTGAATTTATAAGAGATGAAGTTTAATCTGAGTTCACAGTTGTAGAAATTGAGGAGTAAGGAGTTGGGTAGCAGATGGCAGAGTCAGGATTTGAACTTAAGCCTGATAACAAGAACATGCATCAACATAAATCCGGATTGACCTTTACATTAACTGTGTTTATAAGATGTAAACTCCTACAGATAATCTTTCCTGAAATTACAGGGAATATCACTAGTGGTGTCATTTTTATGATAAGAATATTGAGACCAGAAAGGTTAAGGTTTCCAGGTGGGTTAATGGCAAAGCAGGAACTTGAACCCCCAGTTTCAAATTCTTTCCACAAGCCTGTGTTGCATCCTAGATGTAGAATGGTCATTGGTGAGGTGATTTTTAAGAAGGAAAAAAAATCTTTGAAACCGGAAGCACAGAGTTTTGAAAAGCAAGCATTCCTAACCAAAAGAGAGAAATACAAATCACAAATCTGTTTCTCAAACTAAAAGTCAAGCCGTGATTAATGATTTATAAGCGGTGAAATAGGTAACAAGAAGAGTTCACTCAAGGAAAAAGAAGATGAACTTAGAAGCAAATGTGCAAAGAACTATAAATACACAGAGAACCTCCACAAACACACAAATAAAACACGAAGCCCACGGTCACCTGGGAAGGGGGCTCCACCACACCTCTGCCACTGCCTCACAGGACAAGCTCAGGAAAGGTTTTCTCTTCTCACTGTTTTAATTCGTTCATCTATTTAAAAGAAAAAAAATGTCTGTAATAGTTACTCATTCATAAAATAAGGTTAGAACCTTGAACAATAGAACACTTTAGCAAAACATCTGATTACTTCCCATCTCAAAGCATACTGATTAGGGTATGTATCAAATGGATATAGTCTCAGCAGCATAATTAACACTGTGTTTATTATATAATCCTGTCAAATAGACAATTGCAGCATGTACACACTATAAAAATCAATAATGAATTGAATTTTATTATGACATTTTTGCACAGGAGAAAAGTAGTTAACACTGTGCTACCATGCTCCTATCCTGCATGTGTTATTATATCATTCCTCTACCAAAAATGTTAAGTAGGGGCTGGGGTTGTGGTTCAGTGGTGGAGCGCTTGCCTAGCATGTGTGAGGCACTGGGTTCGATTCTCAGTACCATATATAAATAAAGGTCCATTGATAACTTAAAAATATTTATATTTTAAAAAAGTGTTGGGCTGGGGATATAGCTCAGTTGGTAGAGTGTTTGCCTTGCATGCACAAGGCCCTGGGTTCTATCCCCAGCACCACCAAAAAAAAAAAAAAGTGTTAAGTAAACCATCACAGTCTGTCTGGACAGGTGTAGTAGGCTCCTTGCTGTCTCCAAATGCAAATTGCTGTTCTCATTCACTTTCTCCAAGGCTAGCTTTTTTTTTTTTTTTTTTTTTTTTTTTTTTTTTTTTTGTGGTACCAGGGATTGAACTCAGGGGCACTCGACCACTGGGCCACATCCCCAGCCCTTTTTTGTATTTTATTTAGAGACAGGGTCCCACTGAGTTGCTAAGTGCCTCACCATTGCTGAGGCTGGCTTTGAACTCGCGATCCTCCTGCCTCAGCCTCCCAAAGTGCTGGGATTACAGGCGTGCGCCACCGCGCCCGGCAAGGCTAGCTTTTTGAGCAATCAATATGCTGGTGGCTCAGCACTCCTGCTCCAAACCTCTCTATTATTTTCCATCACTGGCTCATGTTGAAGATCAGAGTACACGACAGGGCTGAGAAGGCCTGGAACAACACTGCATTGCTGGCTTCATCTCATCTGGCTTTTCTCTTCACTCTTTCTGCACAGTCACTGAGACTGGGTATTCAAAAAATATTTGTTGAACAGATGAATGAGTGGGTGAACAATGGATGAAGGTTTCATCTTTAATAAGAAGCTATATTTTGGTGAATCAAACAAATAAATGGTTGAATTTCAGGTACCAACAACTGTCACTTAGGGAGGAATGGCAGGGCGGTGGGGGCAGGACATTCCCACAGCCCTAGATACCCTGGCCCTGCTGCAACAGGAATGCCAGGTTAAAGGCAAACCCACAAAGACAATATTTCAGGGAATTGCATGAAATGACACCTCAGCCAAGCAACACCACTGTTACTTGAAATGTGACAAAAGAAAAGGAAAGTAATGCCCCAGTGAACACTAAAGCTAACATGCAAGTTAATTCAAGGATTATGAATGACAGCAGCTTCTGTCTAGGGATTTATTTGATTACCTATCATGTACATTGGACTAAGACCATATAAGAGTGAAACCATTTCAGACTTGCAAAAAGAGCACTCCCCACCCACTAATGGGGATCTTTTTTTCTTCTGTCTTCTCCAATGAACAAAATCACCCCAACAGGCCTGGTGGTGGGCCAAAGTAGCACAAAAGGACTTAAGGTTCTTTCTAAAGCCAGGCTTAAGGCAGGGTGTCTTTTTGCAAAAGTTATCCAGCTGCAATATGGCTTGCCTTCCCGCAAGCATTTGGTGTCAGCTGGGAAGGAAGCTGGAAGAGGGAAAGGAGTGGGGCTCCTTCTGTGAAGGTGACAATGATAAAAGAGGTTCAACTCCCAGTATCATGGGATAGGCCCATCTGTTCTTCCTAGGCGTAGGTCCAGGTGTTGAGTGACAAATATGTCACTCAAGTGATGATGACTTCATCACCAACAGGTGTAAAGATCTCCACAACCAGGAAAAGAAGGCTTTTTGTGTTGATGATGATGCTGGTTGAATTCTGAATTCAAGGTATAAATTTTGACTGCTGCTGAGCACCCCAGACCAAGCCCACACATGATAGGTCATTTGGCAAATACTAAACTAGAGCAAAAAAAAAAAAAAAAAAAAAAAAGAAAAGAAAAGAAAGAAAAAAGCAAAGCAAAACAAAACCCTTCAATCCAGACACTAAAGAATCCTTAACAGCGGGGTGTGTCTTATTATTAGCCTCTGTGTTCCCAGAACCTCTCAGTAAAATTAATAACTAAAAGAACTAAATTACAAGATTTTAATTCAAATCATGTGTGGCTATGGAGTTCAGTCAAACATAGATTTAGAGACAAAATGGATCATTTGGAGGTAGGAGAAAAAAGCAACAAAAATATCTTAAACACAGCTGGCTATGCCAGGCGTGGTGGTACACACCTGTAATCCCAGAGGCTCTGGAGGAAGGAAGATCAAAAGTTCAAGGCCAGCCTCGGCGACGTAGCAAAACCCTGTCTCCAAATTTTAGAAAATAAAATAAAAAGGACTGGGGATGTGGTTCAGTGGTAAAGTGCCCCTAGGTTTAATCCCCAGTACCAAACGTCAAGTAAAATAACATAAATATAGCTGGCAATTTGCAAATAAACAGGTGCTCAAATAAATATCCCACAAGAGTAAAAATTTTAGTGAACTTAAAGCATCATTTCTACGGCTTAAAAAAAAAAAAAAAAAAAAAAAAGGTAAAGGGAATAAAGAGTTCAACCACAACATGACGGCAAGCATCCCAGCTCTACCAACTTGCTCTTGCCTCTTCTCTTTTGGTTACTATTTCTTTGCCAGTTAAATCAAGTGCATGAAACAGATTTTTTTTTAAAAAAGTGCCTTATTTCATGATCAATATTATATTCCTATAAAACATGAAAATCCTAAATGTTTTATTTGTAATTAAAGGCCAACAGAAGAGAGGAACCTTTAAAGTTTACATCATTGGATCCTACCTTTTTCAATGTTGCACTGTTTCGAAGTCAACAAAACCCCAGGAAAAGAGCAACATGCAGAGAAAAATTCTGCGTGTAGTTTTAGAGGTTTGACGAACTTTTTGAAGTCTACCCATTGGATTCCAAGTTAAAGCCTTAGCTTAAATGAAAGCATTGCATTGATTTTTTTTTTTTCCAGTTGGGAATGCTCACATTCATCTTCATTTTCTTCTCATTTCTATCTTATGGAGTCTAATCCATACAATCCACCTCTGCTTTACATAGTTTCCAAGACCAAGTTTAACCAACACTTATAGAGGACCTGCTATAAAATGGAAACAATAGGAAATCAGAGATGAGTCAGCCAGAGCCTTGAATAAGTGGTGAGATTACTAGGCAGAGGTTTGCCATTCCTTGTGTGCAGTAAGCTTCTTTCTTGAGTGTGTGTGTGTGTGTTGTGTGTGTGTGTGTGTGTGTGTGCATGCGTGCGTGTATGCCTTAGAACTGTACTAATCTGGACCTTCATAAAGACTTCACTAACTGGATTCTGTGAATCCGGATCCTATTGGATTAAGATCTACTTTCTCTTCCTTTATTCTAATATCTTTGCCTCTTCTAATTTCCTCTTAAAGTCCCCAATGCTATTTGTTGACCTCTGCATAATTTTCAAGTTTTTTCTTATTTTTAAAGATCAAACTAAGAGAAATCCCTACCATTGCTGTATCATTACCAACCATTTGATGGAAATTCTTCATTTGATCTTAAAACATTTTAATTGACTTATTTTTTAATTGGTGCATTATAGTTCTACACAGAAGTGGAATTCACTGTGATAGGTTCACACATGCACACGACATTGTTTGGTTCATTTCATTCTGCTATTCCTCCCCTTTCTCATTCCTCCTCCCTTATCCTTTGTCCCCCTTCTTCTTCTCCAATCTATTTTTATGAGATCCTCTTCTTTTTCTTTAATTCCTTATTTCTCTCTAGCTTCTGCATACAAGAGAAAACATACAACCATTCACTGTCTGAGTCTGGCATATTTCACTTAGCATAATGTTTTCTAGTTCCATCCATTTACCAGCAAATGACATGATTGCATTCTTCTTTATGGCTGAACAAAACTTCATTGGGTATATACACCATATTCTCTTTATGCAGTCATCTAGGCTGGTTTCAAAATTTGGCTACTGCTATAATATTGATTATGGACGCATCACTATATTACGCTGATTTTTCTTCTTTGGGGTAAATTCCAAGGAGAGGAATAGCTGGGTCATAACGTAGGTCCATTCCTAGTCTTTTGAGAAATCTCCAAACTGCTTTACAAAGTGGTTGTACTAACTTGCCATCCCAATAATGTATAAGTATACCTTTCCCCCCACATGTTACCCAGCATTTATTATTATGTGTATTTTTTATGTTTGCTGTCCTAACTGGAGTGAGATGAAATCTCAGTATAATTTTGATTTGCACTTCTCTGATTGCTAGGGATCTTAAACATTTTTTCCTATCTATTGACCATTTTTATTTCTTCTTTTGAGAAATGTCTTTTTAGTTCATTTGTTCATTTATTGATTGGGTTATTTGGGGGGAGGGTGTTAAGGGGTTTTTTGAGTTCTATGGATATTCTGGATATTAATCTCCTGTTGAAGCTGGCAAAGATTTTCTATCATTTTGTAGGATCTGTTCATGCTCTTGTTTCCTTTGCTGTGCAGAAGCTTTGTAATTTGAAGTCATCCCACTTATTGATTCTTGGTTTGTTTATTTGTTTTTTGGGGGGTTGGGTTTTTTATTTTGATTTGTTATATATGACAACAGAATGCATTATAATTCATGGTACACATATAGAGCACAATTTTTTATATCTCTGGTTGTACACAAAGTAGAGTCACATCATTCATGTCTTCATACATGTACTTAGGGTAATGATGACCATTGCATTCCACCGTCTTTCCTTCCCCCATGCCCCCTTCCTTTCTCTCCCACCCTTTTCCCCCTTTGCCCTAGTTAGAGTTCATCTAATCCTCCCATCGCCACCCCCCCACACACAGCATATTATGAATTAGCATCCTTAAGTCAGATAAATCATTCAGCATTTGTTATTTTGGATTGGCTAACTTCACTTAGCATTATATTCTCCAGCTCCATCCATTTACCTGCAAATGCCGTGATTTTATTCTCTTTTAATGCTGAATAATATTCCATTGTGTGTATATATATATATTATTATATATATATATATTATTATTATATATTATTATATATTATTAATATATTAATATTATATAATTAATATATTAATAATATATTATATATATTATTATATTATATTCCATTGTGTGTATATATATATATATATATATTCCATTGTGTGTGTATATATATATATATATATATATATATCACTTTTTCTTCATCCATTCATCTACTGAAGGGCATCTAGGTTGGTTCCATAGTTTAGCTATTGTCAATTGTGCTGCTTTAAACATTGAAGTGGCTGTGTCTCTGTAGTATGCTGTTTTTAAGTCCTTTGGGTATAGACCGAGGTGTGGGATAGCTGAGTCAAATGGTGGTTCCATTCCCAGTTTTCCAAGGACTCTCCATACTGCTTTCCATATTGGCTGCACCAATTTGCAGTCCCACCAGTTTGGTTTGTTTGTTTGTTTTGGGTATGAGAAATTGAACTAGGTGGCACTCAACCACTGAGCCACATCCCCAGCCCTAATTTGTATTTTATTTAGAGACAGGATTTCACTGAGTTGCTTAGCACCTCACAATTGCTGAGGCTGGCTTTGAACTCACGATCCTCTTGTCTCAGCCCCCTGAGCTGCTGGGATTACAGGTGTGTGCCACCGCACCCGGCTGATTCTTGGTTTTATTTCTTGAACTTTTAGAGTCTTACTAATAAAGTTGGTGATTATGTCAATATGTTGGAGTATTGAGTCTGTTTTCTTCTAGCAGTTGCAGTGTTTTGGTCTAATTCCTAGGTCTTTTATCCACTTTGAGTTGATTTTTGTGCAGGGTGAGAGAAAGGGAACTAGTTTCATTTTTCTACATATGGATATCCAGTTTTCCCAGCACCATGTGTTAAAAAGGTCGTCTTTTCTCCTATATATGTTTTCAGAACCTTTGTCGAGGATCATATAACTTGTAAGTATGTGGGTTTGTCTCTGTATCTTCTATTCTATCCATTGGTCTTCACATCTGTCTTGATGTCAATATTATAGTGTTTTTGTAACTATAACTCTGTAATATAATTTGAGATCTGGTATGTGATGCCTCCAGCATCACTTTTATTGTTCAATATTGCTTTAGTTATTCTAGGGCTTTTATTCTTCTATATGACTTCTAAAATTTATTTTCTAGTTACATGAATAATGTCACTGGGATAACAAGGAAATTCACTTCATACTAGACTATATATTAGGACACAAAGAATGTCTTAGCAAATACAAAAAAAATCAAAATTGCATCCTAACAGAAACCATATTAACACATAGAGATTGATTAATATACTTTTGATGAGGAATGGATCAGAGAAGAAATCAGGGAAGAATTTTAAAAATTTTAGAAACAAACGAACACAGATATACAACATACAAAAATCTCAGGGACACTGTAAAGGCACTTATAAGAAGAAAGTTTATAGCATTGAGTGCCTAAACAAAAAATAGCAGAAAGATCCCAAATAAATAGTTTAATTTTACATCTCAAGGTCTTAGAAAAATAATAACAAACTAAATTCAAAACCAGAAGAAGACAGAAAATACTTAAGATTTGAGCCAAAGTTAATGAAATTGATAATAAACAATTCAACAGATCAATGCAACAAAGAGTTGGTTCTTTGAAAAGATAAACAAGATTGATAAACCCTTAGCCATATTCACCAAAAGAAAGAAATGCAATTCAACAAAATTACAGATGAAAAAGAAGGTATTACCTCAGACATTGCCAAAATCCAGAGGATCAATAGGCACTGTCTGGAAAACTTGTACTCCAATTAAATGAAAAATCTAGAAGATAATGACAAATTTCCTGGCACATATGACTTACCCAAATGTTCTTATATGTCAGACACCGTATACTAAAACTATTTGGAAGCAACTTTAAATTGGCCCTGTTCCTCCTAGGAAATACTATAGTATAGTATTTATAGTATACTATAACACTGATCAACTCAGATCTTCTACCTGTCATCCCTTTTTCCTGGACCAATATAAATATGAGAAATTTGGTTATTTTTTTTAACTTGGCCATAGTTTGAGAAATTGAAGTGCTTAAAAAATGTCCAATCTGGTGTTGCTGCAGATACTATGTTTTATTTTTATAAATGTTTTATCTTTTTATGTAACCCTCCAAGTCATAGGGTAATGACAGCAATCAGGCCTGATGATCTACTACTCATCTGTTCTGAAATGTCATGCACAGTAAAAATGTATTTGGGGATTATTTTGGCCATTCTTCTGTCACTATAAAAAAAACAGGGTGCATCTAAAATGCTTCTGTGATGGAATTACTGTCTTTAAAAGGCACAGACTGTGCTCCAGGAAATGACAGCTAACTGTCAGCAGGACTCCCTGCTGGCTCCTGATACACCTGCTCATGTCTCATTTATTCCCTCACCACCGCACCTCTCCTACAAAAGACCTACTCCCTTTTCATGATGACATCTCAGTTCATCAGAAAAAAATGAATTGAATGTGAAAATTACAAATCTTTCAACTGGGAAAATCATGCAAAAAGACATCGCTTTGATTCTGAACAACTGGAACTCCTCAGAAATGCCAAAAAGAAAATCTTGAAACCATATTACAGGTGAAATGCTCGTTGAACAAAAGCATGATTAAATGTTGTCCATCCACTGAAAATGTAGTGGGAGTCTTCAACCTTTGAGATCTTTCAACATAGTTTAAAAATAGGCTCAGCAATTTGCTGGTAAACATGACAATTCACAACTTGTTAATGTTCTTTCCAGTTCTAAGAGTCAACAAATACTGAGATTTACAGATCATTTTACTCTTCTTAAAAAAGTAAAATTTAGGGGCGGGGGTTGTGCTCAGTGGTAGAGTGCTCGCCTAGCACATGCAAGGCGCTGGGTTTGATCCTCAGCACCACATAAAAATAAACAAAAAAAATAAAGGTATAATTAAAAAACTTAAAATTTAAAAGAATGTGATGAAAGTTTAAATTTCTATAGTAAAGAGTTAACTAAAGTGAATTCATTGTCATTTCTTATTTGTCAATTAAAAATTTAACTCTTTCTAAAATAAAATAAGCTGTAAGCGTTCATCTTTCTAAAGTTGTTCTAGCTATGCATGTGTCTTGCAATATACATACATAGAGTACTTCCAAAATGATATTCACCAAATTTTGCCAATGGTTATGTCCACGTAGAGGAATTAGGGTGTTTGTTTTTAAGCCTTTTCTCTTGCACTTTCATACGCTGCTTGAATTTTTATAATAAGCATTATTATTTTTACCAAAAAAGAAAAAGGATATCGTTTCTTTTAAAATCCAGTGGCATCCCACACACTAGAAGTTAAAAGGAAAATTGTTATGCAATAGAACTAGAAAAGATTGTCTCTCCCAGTCCTCTCAAATTTCACCACAAGTTTTCCCCCACCCTGGTCCTGTTGTATAATACAAGAAACATTTTGCTCAAGGTCTACTCCTATAAATCAAAACTCCCACACACTAACATAAAATGAGACATAGGCCAAATTTATGGAGCTAATAAGTCACTGCCTCTCAGACACGCCTGAAATAAGCAGGGAGGTGATCGGTTTCATTGTAGATTCTGGTGAGAGAGTTTAGGGATAAGGAGTTCAGCCTGACCCTTGCACGGACCGGGGCATCTATTTTCCTTTATAAGGCTGGGTCCATGGCAACAGGAGCCAGAGCCAATCACAGCCTTGAGTCAAAACCAGCAATCAGGAACCGTCCACATCCATCAGAACACAACTTCCTGCCACTCCTCTCCACAATCTCTGTGGTTCCCTTACTTATTCTACTTTTTTTTAAAATACCTTTATTTTATTTATTTATTTATTTTTACGTGGTGCTGAGGATCAAACCCAGGGCCGCGCTCCTGCTAGGGGAGAGCTCTACGGCTGAGTCACAACCCCAGCCCTTTTATCATATCTCCCTGTCTTAGTTTTCTGTTGCTATAACACAATACCCGAGATGCTTGTATCTTACAGTGCCAGAGACTGGGAAGTCCAAGGTTGAGGGGCCATGTTTGATGAAGGCCTTCTTGTCCATAGGGACTCTCTGCAAGGTCCTGAGGCAGTTCAGGGTATCACATGGCAAGAGGGACACATAAAAGCCAGAGCCAGACTGGCTTCGACAATAGATTCACTCTCAAGATAACCTACTAACCAATTAATCCATTAGTTCATGGATTAATCCAACCATGAAGGCAAAGCCCTCATGACCTAATCATCTTTTAAAGGTCCCACCTCGTCCCACCTCCTAACCCCTAATGATGGGGATTAAATCCAGCCTGAGTTTTGCAGGGGATGTTAAAACCACAATTCAAACCACTCCCTTTGGTCTTTTTCTCATGTCAGAGATGCAAGTGGCCACAGTCACTCCCCAAGCTTCTTTTAGTCATGGTTACATTCTTTCCAGAGTGTATGTAGCGAGATGAGGACAATCCAGAGAACTTTTCCTTGGTAAGGTTTTGTTCCAGGAGCAGGAGGCGCAGAGCTGGTGTGCTTTGATGGCTTTATTTACAATTGGAAAGATGGCCTTGGTGGGTGACTTGTGCGCTCCCAAGAGAGGCTTTTCTCTCTGGTTCGGTAATTCACGCTCCTAACAGGAGTAGGAGGTGATGGCATTCTAGGTCCTGAGTTAAAACCTCAACCATAAAAAAGGTCATGATGGGAGTTAGCAACCATTTATAAAACAGCCCCAAGAAACTAGACTTGGGTGCTTGGAAGGCGGAAGACAGAAGCCTTTCCAGAAGGCTTGTAACAAATGCAGCGGACACGGTGGTGGGTAAGGAGTAGAGCTGGACACAGACCAGGCACAGGAGGTGGCTGGGCCCGGTGGATCTGCCTCACTGGAGGGTCCTGGATCCAGGCGAGGCTGTTTCCTACTATAAGGGGCACCCGATTCATGCAGGAGAACTCAGAAAATGATTATTGAAGTCGGCAACCCTTGAATTACTGGGAAAGCAGGGGTTGGTGACTTTCAAGGCTGAGGGGACAGCACAGACCAAGGCAGTGACACCTACAAATTGCTGTGCTTATTATACTATACATGCAAATCAGCTCTGAATCATTTGCCTCTATGAGCCCTGATTCTTTATCTGTAAAATGGGGACAATAACACTTGCCTGGCTACAATAAGAGTTGTAAAGTTAAATAAAGAATAGCAAATGGCTACGCAGACTGGGAAGTCCCATCATCATTATGAAAGAGAAGTGTCCTTCCTAGGAGACCCCATGGTGACTCAACTCAGTAACAGCGCCATATGGTAGAATCCCACCGTGGCTCTACCACTAATGCAAGATTTGTCCTTGCCATATTCCCCTTCAGGCTTCAGTCTGCCTCTTCTGTAAAACTAATGGCACAGAAACCAGGAACACTAACATCTCTTCTGATGCCGACACTTTACTTCTAAGTCCCTTTTAAATCTAGTCACCAGTAACCAGCACAGTGCGCCTGCCCCCAGACTACGTCTGTGTTCATTCCTAACCTTTACCTTGGCAGATTCACCAAGCGTTCAAACAACCCAAGGCATGTTTCCTGCTTTCCACGGCTCCCTGTGCGGGTCACAGGAGCACAGAAGCCAGCCCTCCCAGGGCTCAGCCAGGGACAGGCCTATCAGGCAGTTGCCATCAGCTGTTCCTCCCAAGGTTCAAGGGAAGTTCTGGGCAGAGGCCAGAGTGGTTTGGTTTGGAGGTGTGCTGGGATGAAAGGCAGCTGGAAGAGGAAGGCTCAGTCATTCATTTATTAATTACAACTATAATTGAAGGTTTGTTCTGAAGAGTGATTCCTTTGAAATTACTTTCCATCAAACAGCAACTGTCACAAAGGAATCAGATATTGAGAGCTGTCTCTGTTTCCTCAGCATGTGAAGTTTTCTTCTAGGATTTGAGATTCAGTTCCAGTCTGGCTCCACCTTTATGCTTTAGAGGTAATTTGTGTGTGTGTGTGTGTGTGTGTGTGCGTGTGTGTGTGTGTGTGTGTGTACATACACTTAATGTCTCCTTTATAAAAAGAAAATCTGTACCTGGTATGGTACATGTTCTGAGTTCTCCTGCATAAGTTGGATGCCCCTTATAGTAGGAAATAGGCTCATCTGGATCCAAGGTACAAATAACCTTAGTGTGGGCTTTAATCTGACCTTTTTCGGATGAAGAGACAATGGAAAAATTCCTCAGGGAGATTAGAAGGACACCTGAGACGAATACCCACCTGATGTCGTGGGCCACACCTCCGGGTTCAGCTGGAAGGGAGGAAGCAAACCAGCATATTGATGTGGTTCTAAACAACAACAGTGTGCTGGCCCCGGGGGCACTTTGGGATTGACCAAGAGGAAACACATGTTGCACAATGATACAATCTTGCTGGTACAGTTGTCAGAGAAGGGAACTCCCACAGCAAAGGGCATAAAACCATCCAGGGCTGTCTGGGGAGGCTCAGTTCTGTGGTGCCAGGGAGCAGAGCAGAGCCCAGCCCAGCCCCAATCCCAGATGGGACCATGAACTCCAGCCGCAGCTTTAGCCAAACCCCTTCAGCCGTTCTCCATGGCCCCAGAGGTGCCAGGGCCCGGCCCGGGAGCTTCCCCCGGGCCCCCAGCGTGCACGGCGGCGCGGGGGGTGTCCGCATCTCCCTTTCCTTCACCACACCGAGCTGCCTGCCTCCTGGAGGGTCTTGGGGGTCTGGAAAAGGTGTGTCCCTCCTAAGGGGAAATGGGAAAGAGACGATGCAGAACCTCAATGACCGCCTGGCCTCCTACCTGGACAAGGTGCGCGCCCTGGAGGAGGCCAACATGAAGCTGGAGAGTCGCATCCTGCAGTGGCATCAGCAGAGAGATCCTGGCAGCCAGAAGGATTACTCCCAGTATGAAGAAAACATCAGCCACCTGCAGGAACAGGTAAGGTGCTGTATGACCCTGCAGCTTCCAGGTGGGGCTTCATTGCCAAGGGAAGGAAAAACCAGCGCAAAAGACAACTTCCAAAAAAGTAGTAGTGATTCAAGTAATTGCTCACAGAGAGGTTTGAGGCTCTCTTCTTCTTATACCTTAAATATGGACTTGGGAACATCTGTTTGGTATAAATGATCTCCTATATGTCAATTATGAAGAAAATGAAGGCAGACAAAATTACAGAAGCATTATAGGCTTTTTAAAAAGTGAGACTCTGATATTTCACATAAGAAAAATAATCTAAAAAAAAAAAAAAAAAAAGAAAACCACGAGGCAGCCAGCCACTGTGCAGTATCACTTATGATCAACAATGTCACAGTAATGATAAGGGCTGGTATGCAGGTTGCACGCTCTGTACACAAGGCACAGGAGACTATTTACTTTCTCATTACATCAGTTCTGCTCCACCTCAAACTCCTGGCGACAGTGTGGTGATCCTTCAACAGAAAGCTGAGTTGCACTGTTTTGGAGATCACGCCTAAAAGCTGTCCATCCACTAGCAGATATATCATCGTGACATCCCTGAATATTCTTTTTGAGGGGACTGCTAGATGATAAAGTTGCTCATGGTTCTGAGAATAGATTATTGCTAGGACAAAATAGTAAAATGAGTGTAGTTTTTTAAAATATGAGAGTTGGGTGGGTATAGACATTCTTCAATAAGTAAATAACAAGTCAAACAAACATCTGAAAAGCAAAGCTCATATGTTCTGGATCACTAGGCTAGAAGTAGAGGGAACCCAGTCATCTCACCAGTTATTTTTTAAAGCTGCTTAACTTCCCTCTTATATAAAGCAGTCCCAGAAAATCCCTGTATGAGCATGACTTAACCTCCCCAGGAAGGGCATCACAGGCTTCCGATATTTATACCATATTATTTCCCAACACTCCATCATCCTTGCAAGCATGTAGAAAGGACCAATCAAGATAATATAAATCTGTCCTTGTAATGAACCCTAATTATTGAATAATCAGCCTAATAACTGACTGTGTAATTACCTTAACTATATAGTACATGGATGTCTTTACCAAAAAAACAAGGTGACTCAACAGTCCTCCTCGTGTTTTTCATTTATTAAAGTTGCTTTGGTTTGAGAATAGAGGGCATAGAAGACACTTGCAGTTGGAGAGCTGAGGACATGAGTCCCAGAAGAAATGTGAGGTTATACTTGATCACAGGATGTATTATCCAACAGAAGAGAGAAGGGGGGAAA
Source organism: Tamias sibiricus (assembly GCA_025594165.1). NCBI lineage: Eukaryota > Metazoa > Chordata > Mammalia > Rodentia > Sciuridae > Tamias > Tamias sibiricus. The sequence continues at coordinate 23,702,663 of CM046660.1, read as the reverse complement.
GGAAGAGGAGAGAGGGAAACAATTAGCGAGCACTTCTTGTTCCCCAGGCTTCGTGTTGAGTATTTACTATACATATTTGTGGTAAGGGCTTTCTGCAGTGATGGGATTGCTCCATGTCATTTGATTTAATTCTGACAGAGCTCTGTTAGGAAACTAAAGCTTATAAGAGTAAAGTAGCTACTGCCAAGAGGCAGAGTGGGATTCTAACTCAGGTCTGTTTCCAAAGGCTTCATGATTTCCCTGCCATCTTGGGGTTGATTAGCCTACCTCATGCAAAACTGATACTTATGTATTATTAATAAGTAAAATTCATCACACTTGCATTATTATTCATGCAAAACATTTTACATACATCTCATTTAATCCTCACAACTCGGTGAAGCAGGTATTTTTATTCCCAACTGAAGGAGACAGAGACTGAGTGTCTAAATTCTTTAGAATACAATCATGAAAAGTGAGTGGGTGTGATTATGAGGAGGGGGCAACTTGTCCAATCTCAGATGGCCCAGAATTCTGGGTTTTAAGATTAAATAGGATGCTTCTTCAGCTTTGAGTTCCACTCTTTTCTGGATTTTTACTGAAGATGTATTTTCTCCAGCTTTGAAGAAAACGATGCTTTCTGTCCTGACCTCCCCCATTTGCAAGTGAGGAAACTGGCCCAAGGAGATCCCACAGTAACGTGGGTTTGGCACTATCCTGGATTTTAGCGAAATACTCAAGTAGCTAAAGCACTCTGCCCCACTTTGGAGTGTTAAATGCTACTCAAAAAAGTCTATAAGAAGTTGAATTCGAAAATTAATCCAATTCTTTGGAAACACAGAATTGGACATACTCCTAGGAATACCCTACATAAAACTCCCTGAGTGATTCTCAATGGTGTTATATTTGGCATTTTGGTTTGTGAACAAAAATTCTATTTTCCTCTCCCTGGAAGATCACACACCCTGAAGCAATGATGTTATGCTAGCACACCAACTAGATTTTAAAAGAATGAACTCAGGGCTTTGGGGAGAAGCCAGATGATTATTACAACATACAATGTAAAACCTGTACCTCATCTATTATTTCTCAATCCATCCCCATCCATTTATGAGCATGGAGGATGTCTCAGAAATAGTGGCTTATTGTACTACCACATCTAGTAAACCTGGACAGTAGAAAATAGTTTTCCATCTGTTTTATATTAAGTACATTTCAGAGCCTACATTCATGAACCATGAGAAGGCTAGCTGGTGGGTTTTACAATGAATGAATTATTGCTTTAACTCAGAAAAGTCAAATAAACCTTCCTATGGTCTTTTAGTTTTTCTGATTCTGTGTCATATACAGTGCAAGATTTCCTAGTGTGTGTCAGGTAGAATAAATCAACACACAGGAAGTAAGGCTTACCTCAGGATCCCAGGCTTTGGATGATGAAGCTACTTTTCATTTTGCATGAGTTTAGAGAATGCAAAGAGTAAAGGTCATAGAAGAAAAGGCACTGACTGGTAAGAAGGTGGCCAAGCAGCACTGTGGATGGGAGACAAAGAAAGGCCTGAAGTTTTCTTTCTAAGAGCAAAGGAAGAAATCATAATACCATTTGTAATCCCACAAAGGGAAGAAAGAAATTAAATGAGGCGGCCAGTCTGGCAATGTCTACCATGAACAGCAAAAGTTGGAGAATGTGTCACAGCACATAAAACCTGACACTTTGTCTGATGCGCCCATTGACTCTAATTATAAAAGTTGTGGAATTATAAAAAGAAAATTATGCAATTGACATTTTTCTGAACTAATTCCATTTCAACTAATTTTTCTGTTTCTATATAATATGCCAAGAATATGCTGTTTTACAACATTATTTTGTTTAATACCTTCTAATTCTCATGACTCTTTGATGAGGTGGCTATTATTCTTGCCATTTTATGGATGAAGAAACTGAAACTGGGCCAAGCTCACTTAGCTACCAGGTGCTGGAACAGAATCCCAGGCCTGCTCTTGGAGTGCAGATCCAGGGTCCTCACCACTCCTCAAGGCACCTATTGTGCATTCATGATCCCAAATTCCAAGTAATCAGTGGAGCTTTTAATAGGACCACATTTTTAAAAGATACCTTTGTATCGAGGTATAGTTTTGTCCTTAGAAAATGCTTTCTAAATAAAGGAAGTAGCTGTCAAAACACAACGGCAATATCACAGGATTCTCTGACTCCAACTAAAGGATAGAAGTTTAGAGCAAGAGCGTCTAAGGTCACCTATTTGTAGTGTAAACTTCTTATTTAACAAATTGTGAAACTGAAGCACAGGGAGTGGAAGCTCTCACCCAAGACCACGTGAATGGTCAGAAAGAGCCAGAACCAAAGGACAGCTCCAGTTTCTAGCTTGGCCCAACACTTGGTACCAAAGTACTAGTATATCGGAAAAATGAAGTTATCTTCTATTCCATTTCCCCAAGGACAGTGAAATACATCCAGTGTTCACTATTTCTATGATTATAATACACTATATACACAATTGTCCGAGTAAACACCTCCAACAACATTTTTAAAAATATTTTTAGATGTCAGTGGGTCTTTTTAACTTATTTATATGTGGTGCTGAGAATCGAACCCAGTGCCTCAGACATGCTAGGCCAGCACTCTACCACTGAGCCACAACCCCAGCCCTTCCAACAACATTTTTTAAAGTAAGCCAAAACTATATAAAAATCTAGTGAAAGTCTTTAACTAGAGACTTTAACACAGTGGAAGCTTATTAAGCATCTTCATTAGATGGTAAAGAATTAGTTCAGTTAATGTTTTAAAAGCTACCAATGGGGTATTCTCATGATGGACTACATTACAAACACAGACACATGTCTGCTAGTTATGTACTTGGCTTTAGCACTTTGGGGGAAAAAAACAATTGTGTCATGTGATGATGATAATGAAATGCATTTAAAATCAGGGTTAGTGTTACTTAATAACACTGATTGGAAATGTGAATATATCACAAGTAATAATGTTGCACATCTAAAATAAAAATTATTGTGCTTCAGGAGAGCCGAGCTAATATTCACAATAAGAAACAACTCAGAACCTAAGTTCCTTTTACATCTCCTCATGAGGGACCTGAAGCAAAACAACAAGAACTGTTCATCACACTGAAAGCTAAAAGACATTCCAAACAATCTCTGTCCCTCCTCTTCCAAAATCATTCTTTAACCAGTTGCACCAATCCCAGCCTGACAAAACTCAATGTAAAAAAAAGGCAGTGAAACCAGCTGCAGATCTTGTCCTTACTATAAAATCATTTGTGCTTCGTATCTAGTACGTGCTCAGTAAATTTGTACTGATTTGATTCTCATTGTTCCACTGAGGAAAAAGAAGTTGTCTTTGCTGACAAATCACAAACCCAGGAAATTAGAGGGCAGAAATAACAGCTGTCAGAGCCAGGCACATAGTGCATACCTGTAATCCCAGCAACTCAGGAGGCTGAGGTAGGAGAATCAGAAGTTCAAAGCCAGCCTCAGCAACTTAGTGAGTCTCTGTCTCCAAATAAAAAAATAAATAAAAAGGGCTTCGTGTGTTTTTCAGGGGTAAAGCACCCATGGGTTCAATCCCAGGTGCCAAAAATAAAAAGAGAAAGAAAAGAAAAGAAAGGCAGCTGCCAGTTGTGGGTCTGCACGACTGAAATAATTCTCCGTGCATGTTTTGCAGATAGTGGACGGCAAGATGACAAACGCTCAGATGGTTGTTCTCATCGACAATGCCAGAATGGCAGTGGATGACTTCAGTCTCAAGTGAGTTCCTTTTTCAAGGGTTTTGCGGAGTTTTGTTTGTTTCCTTTATGAAAGGAAAACTCACCTTGCCGCTAGTCACATTTGAAGTCTCACTGGGTTACAACTGAAAACCAAAACGACAAAAAAATGCCATGTGCAGTACTTGAATGGACACTTGCTTAAACAAAACCAGATATAAAACACATCATTAGCCGGGCATGGTGGCACATGCCTGTAATCCCAGCACTTGGGAGGCTGAGGCAGGAGGATCACGAGTTCAAAGCCAGCCTCAGCAATGGCGAGGCACTTAGCAACTCAGTGAGACCCTGTCTCTAATAAAATACAAAAAAGAGCTGGGGATGTGGCCCAGTGGTCGAGTGCCCCTGAGTTCAATCCCCGGTGCCAAAAAAATAAAAATAAAAATAAATAAAACACATCATAGAGGGGGAAATCTGAATAAGAACCAAGAATTAGATGATGCTAGAGTTATTACTCATTTTAAGTATGATGATGTTATTATGCTTACTTTTAAAAATGCCCTTTTCTTGAAAGATGCATTCTGAAGCATATAGGGTTAAAACGACATTTGTCTATAAGTCTATAAGTCACTTTGAAAAACTATAGCAAATAATGTAGATGAAGCAAGTTGGCAAAATACTGACCATTGCTAAAGCTAGGTGGTGGGCCTATGGCTGTTTATTATTCTATTCTCTCTACTCAATTAAAAAATGGACATTGAGTCAACATCATAGAAAAGCAGTGTATGAAATCGATATGCAAAGAACATCCTGTATGCATTCATTTGTTCTGATTAAAACTAAAAAGTAAGATATTCACATCTCAATGAAGGCAGATCCTTACCAAGCCCATGGCCTTCCAACAACAGGTGTATTCTTCCCTTCCTTCCAACCAAAGGTATGAAAATGAACACTCCTTTAAGAAAGACTTGGAAATTGAAGTTGAGGGCCTCCGAAAGACCTTGGATGATCTGACCATTGTCACAACAGACCTGGAACAAGAGGTGGAGGGGATGAGGAAAGAGCTTATTCTCATGAAGAAGCACCATGAACAGGTAGGACTGCCCAGGGACCCCCAGTGCCCAGCTCAGCTCTCTCCCTGCCCAGTCCAGGGTTATTCGATAACCACAGAAAAAAAAAACACCACCCAAATGCCAGTCCTATTATCCTTATACCCAAATAACTATAAGGAATAATATAAGCACTTCATTTTTCCAATTTCAAGGTTACCTAGTCAAATACAACCACCAAAATGCAATCAAAATGAATGATGAATTGGCCAACAGTTTTGTTAACACACAATGTTTACCTTGACTTCTTTGTTAATATGATACTGTAAGAATGAATGTGTGAGGCTGAACTTCCTTTACTGGCTGAACATGTGGCAAATTGGGGGACAGTAGAATAAAGAGAATCTTCTATGAACCAAGGTAAAAATGACTAGTGGCAAAAATTAAGGATCCCAATTTCTGGAAGTATTTAGCTGACTTTTAAAGAGTTACCATTCATCTCAAGTCCCTGGGACTGATAAAATGATAGAAAAAACAATCCCCGTTTTTGGCAAACAAAATTGCTTCTGAACATCAAAGAGCCTAGTTTCCTAAGAGCTGGTTAGATGATGATTATTAATTAAGCCTTTCCTGCAGCTGCTTGGCTTTTAGGAAATCCTACCAGCATCAGCCCTAAAGAGGCGTAACACCAAGATCTTAGAAGCCTCTATACCTTTCAACTACGGAACTCCACCTTCTGGTTACTGAACTGCTTCCCAAAAGCTTTGGCCTAAAACCTAGAATATTCCATTGCTTAGATGTACAGTCATTTCACCAATGAACAATTCCTGCAGAGGAACTGATATTCTATATAGGCATAATTGTTTCTCAAATATTTTCCACCGGGGATTAAGTCAGTAATCACAGAACACATTTGATTACCTGTCTTGTGTTATTCTTTTTTATAAGATTATTAGAGAAAAAAAGTAAATAATGTTTTTGTCATCAACAAGTAATAATTCAGAAATCAAACCTCACCCGCATAAGTGTAGCAACCACATAAGTGTAGCAGAAATGTTTTTAAGATCCATTGACCTCTGCCAACCAACACAAATTCCAGCCTTCTGGTTGGCATAGCTGATTAATTTTTTTTCCTTACTCTATTGTTAAACAGGAACTGGAAGATCATCATGTGCCAAATGACTTCAAGGTCAATGTGAAGGTGAATACAACTCCGGGAGAAGATCTGATCAAGGTCTTGGAGGATATGAGGCAGGAATATGAGCTTATAATAAAGAAGAAACATCAAGACTTGGATACGTGGTTTAAAGAGCAGGTAAAAGAAAGGTGGCCAGACTCCCCAAAGGTTCAATTCCATGTGGCCCCAATGCTGATGCCTCGGCCTATGCTTGGTCTCACAGTCAACAGCCCTGTCCCAAGAGACAACCAGTCCAGCAGCTGTGCAGGGCAGCCAAAGTGACATCCATGAGCTGAAGCGCACTTTCCAGGCCCTGGAGATTGACCTGCAGACACAGCACAACAGGGTAAGTGGGAGCTAGGAAAACCTTGGGTTCCGTATCACCTCCTCCTCAAAGTCTTCCTTCACCTCTCTCCTGGGCCCCAACTCCCCAACCCCCCTTGGGACATCTCACTCTCTACTTTCCATCCAAATTGTTCATGATGAGAATAATAATAAGAGCTTCACTTATAGTGTACAGATGGGGCCAGATGTCATGTCAGGTGACTCACTGTTTTAAGTGTTGTCAATCCTCACATTAGTCTTTCTAGGTAGGTCTTAGCATCTCCATTTTACAGAGGAGGAAGCCAAAGCTGTAGGCAGTTAAGCAAGTTGGCCCTACAACTAGTCAATTAACAGTGGTGAAACCATGTGGTGTTGGAAGGGTAGGGACTCTAGATCCCTAAAATCTCTATCAGTGCTCTCTCCTCTTAGAACCAGGCTAACGCCCCAAACTCCAATATAGAGAAATTCCAATGCCAACATCATAGGTAGCAAATCCAGACTTGGCAACTCCAAAGTACTGCTCTATTTTTTATGGATTTGTCTTATCACCTAGCAAACTATAAGTTATTATGTCTAAGTCATTTCTATCGTCTTTATGGTTTAGTAAAATGCTTTGTAATGGGGGTGGGGAGGGGTGGTCATAATCATTCAAAATTCATTAAGTACATTCTGTGACTCCCTTCATAGCCTACTGAAATCCAACCATTCATCAATATAACTCCTGAGCGCTATTTTCTTCTCGGTCTTAAGAGCCCATCCTTACTTAGTTCATTTGTCTCGCAGGTGTACATGGTAAATGAAGTCATGTTTTGTGAATCAGTGATGGTGAGCAGACACTAAAAATACCCACTGTTGAGGTGACAATAATCAGCTCAGCAGTATGTGTGGCATAATGTTTTGCAGCTTTCTAGACATTTTAACCCACACCATTTTACCACAACCTCATGAGGTCAGCAAGGCATTTAGAGCCATTTTCATGCATTCTACTATCTGACACTGTTTTTAAATCTGAGGACTTGATAATGAAGGAGTCTGGGTGACAGACAATAAATGTTCAAATCATCACAATAGCTACTTGTTAGGTGGAGAAAATCTCAACAATGAAATGAAGCATGCTAGATGTGGCAAAGAGGAAAGCTGCCAATTTAAGCAAGGTGGTCATGAAAGCTTTTATGGTTAGGTGACAGGCTGAGCAAAGGCCTAAAAGACATAAGGAGGTATTTTATGTAGCTATGGGATGGGGTTGGGGTCAGTATTCCAGGTGAAGGAAACATCAAATGCAAAAGACCACAAGTATGTCCCATAAGTTGGAGGAACAGTGGAAAAGTCAATGTGGCTACAGTGACTGAATGAAAGTAAGAAAAGAGAGAAGAGAAAATGAAGGGAGCAAAAAGGAAAAGGGCAGAATGGAGGGGAGGCCATGGCATCACAATGGAACCCAACTCTTAGGGCTTTGTCGGCTATCTTGGAGCAGGGCTGACAAAAAGGAATTTAATTCAGCTAGTACAGGCGACTCTTTGAAGAACTTTGCTGTAGGTGAAGAATAACCGAGAAACTGGATAATGGTTGGAGGCAGACAGATATCTGAGAAAGAAAACTAAGGTGAGGATAATCTAGCTGAGCAGAGAACAGGGGTGATACAAGATGGCGGGCCATTGCTGAGATTATGGAGCACAAGCAGTTCACACATCATAACACGAGGAAAGTGAGTCCCTGGACACAGGTTCAAGTTTGTGGTTGGAAGTAATGGTGGAAGCTTCTGGGAGTGCTCTCCAGAGTACTTCATTCCCTCAAGGACATTAGGAAGTGAGTCAGTTCATGGGCTATGAACTGACCTATGGTTTCTTATGCAGACAGCAAGGGCAGCCATTAAAGTGGGAGAATCCAATGTAGTTATGATTTTCTCTTCAAGATTACACTTATGTGTTCCAAAACAGCAGGTATTAAATCCAAACAGAAAAGGGACTTGACTTCAGTCCTTCATATCCTAGCCCAGAAACTTCATTCTGCAGTTCTGAAATTTCCATTCAAAATGACAATTTTTCACCACTGTTAGAATCAAAATGCTTTACTTGGAACCAGGGTTGTTAGATGTACCAAGTTAAAATACAGGACACTTCATTTAGTTTGAATGTTAGATAAACACAGTTTTCTTCTAAGTAGAAGCATGACCTCTGTAATATTGCATCAATATTTGGGACATGTTCATCCTAAAAAGTTATTTGTTGTTCATCTGTAATTTGAACTTGACTGGGTGTCCTCTATTTTATCTGGCACCCTTCTCTGAAGATACAAGGAAATACCAGTCCCAATTGCTGTCTCCCTCTGGGAGTTTCCCATCTGGCCAGAGATACAATGTCAGCAGAAGGCAGTAAAGAACAGTTCAGAGCAACGCAGCATGTGTCCAGTCCCTAATGCGAGGTGGACACCATCACCACTCCAGGAGTGCAGGGGACTTGCCAGGACCCCCTGATAAAATGGTTTTATGGACAGAAAATGACTTCAGAAGTCCCAACACTGACACCCAAGCCCCAAGCCTGTAAGTCCACCTGTTTCTCACCTCAGTATCCCCAGCAGCTACCAGGACACCTAGCAGAGTGGTGGGCATATGCTAAATACTCAACAAACCCACGCTGATGGACCTGTCAAGCCCTCGGTCAGTTAGCAAAAGACCTATAATTTCCTCTTTCAGAAATCTGCTTTGGAAAACATGTTGTCGGAGACCCGGTCTCGGTACTCCTGCCAGCTTCAGGACATGCAGCAGATCATCTCCCACTATGAGCAGGAGCTGATGCAGCTGCGCCACGACCTGGAGCGTCAGAACAACGAATACAAGGTGCTCCTGGGCATCAAGACCCACCTGGAGAAGGAGATCGCCACCTACCGCCAGCTCCTGGATGGGGAGAGTGACGGGTGAGGCAAAGGCTGGCGGGGGGGGGGGGGGGGGGGGGAGAAGGAATGTGCAAAGGGCTTGCGGTGCCTGCATGTGCAAATGTGTGTGCACATTATGGCATCTGTCAGGAGCGGTCACTCTAGAGGAAAAGAGCTAATGCTGACCTTCTCTAGAAGATACCTATGTCTGGTTCCATTTTATTAAGCAACAAATGTGAACTAGTCAGTAATGCTCCCTGGGTGCTGAGATTTGCATTCAGAACAGTTTAAATAAGGATATTAAAGTCTCTGGGGTAGAGGGGACAAAGGCAAGGTTTGGACTATTTCCCAGTGGGAAAGCACACATTTTGGCTTAAAAGGACAGGAGAGGGAAGGGGGAATGATTTGCAATCTGATATTTCTGACAGTTCCAAGAAATAATAGCTAGGCATAATAATGGCACATACAAATCAAGCAGAGTGGCACACACCTGTCAGCTCAGAAACTTGGGAGGCTGAGGCAAGAGGATCACAAGTTCAGGCCAGCAAGGGCAATTTAGTAAGACCTTCTCTCAAAAATGAAATAAAATGGGCTGGGGATGTATCTCAGAGGTAGAGCACCCCTGGGTTCAATCCCCAGTAGCACAAAATTTAAAAGAAGTGGGGGAGGAAAGAGGGTGAGGAACACATACATTTTATGACCTCCCCCCAAAAAAAGATGTATTCAAAATACATAAATAAATGTCATAAATAAACTGCCCAGTCTGAGAAGTACAAGGGTTCCTGATTTGAGACTCTGAAAGGGACCCTGATGGAGGGAAAGACTTCAGCAGGCTGAAAGGAGGGAGGAGATGGTTTGGAAGACTTGTCCCGACCCCTGAGTTGCTGAGAGGCAGTACTCACTGCCTTCCAGATGGAGGAGGGTTCTCCCATGAACTCATGACTCTGTGACTGTGGAGCTCAATTACATTCATCAAAGAGCTGAGAAGTTACAAGCAGGCAACAGAAGTTGGTTCGTCCAGAGGTTTCATGATCACTGTTAATACTAATGTGAGCTTTATCCTGTCTCGCTTTTACAGGACGATGGAAGAATCTAAATCAAGCACGAAAGGTAAAAAGAATTTTTTCATGGTTTGAATTTACTTTTGTAAAATGAATCTGCATGTTTATCCATTCTTTAAGTTCTCATGATCCTCAGGTATATTCCCAAGTGTCCTGTGTTCAATTTTAATTTTGCTCCCAAATAGCCAGGAATTATCAAAGAACTTTAAAAATTAAGTAATACAGAACAAAGGGAACTCTCCGATGTCCTCAACAGTGCAGAGTTTGAGCATCCCTTATTTAAAATGCTCAGAACCAAAAGTGTTTCAGATTTCAGATTTCTTTTTCTTGGTATTTCTACACACATAGTGAGATAGGTTGATGAGACCCAATTCTAAACACAAAATTCACTTATGTTTCGCATACACCTTATACATATGGCCTGTAGGTAATTTTAAACAATATTTTTAAGTAATTTTTACAAAACAAAGTTTTATGGTGTGGGGTTTTCCACTGTGGCATTATGTCAGTGCTCAAAATGTTTCAGATTTTTGCTCATTCCAGATTTCAGATTTTTAGATAAGGGATGCTCAATCTGTATATGAAAAGTTCTTTACAAGCAGTGAAGTAGAGTAAAATGATAATTAAGAGTATTGTGTCTCTGTTAAGAAATGGAGTCTCTTTACTAAACTCCTAGGAAATTAAGTCGTCATTTCCCAAACTCACTTCTGTGGAACACTAGTGCTCCATGAGATTTGAATAGTGTATTATGAAAGATAGGTTCTAGGCCAGATAAGGTTGGGGATATTATGCACCATTATCCTCTTCTTGAATCGTCAGGTTGCATTTCAGTGTGTTAAAGATGGGACAGGCACTGCTGTGAGGGGAAAAAGGAACAAGGAAGAAAAAGAAATATCAAAAGGTTTACTTTAACTCAAGAGTCCCAAACATCTTTGACCTGGAAACCCTATTTTCTCAGATTTTCATTAACATCTCACAGAAAAGTTTCAGGACTGCCCAGTCTGCAACAAGTGACACTTTCTAATTAGTTCATGATAAAATTGTTCTAAGATGTTAGTGATTCCTTAGAGTTAGACTAACCATCTCAGAACAGCTGGTGTAACAGCTGCCCTTCTGCAATATTTGATAGATGGTCCTTTAGCCTCTCCTTACCCACATCCAGGGATAGCAAACTCAGTACTTGATGGGATAACCCAATCTACTGTAGGAAAAGTTTTGATTTTAGCAAAAATTTCCCTTGTGTCTCTATTGATTATTTCAGTTATTCCCAGTGGTCTAGAATTGCTTTATTGAAATGTCAGTGAGGTCCTTATTTAAATAAGAGAGATCTTTGAAAACAGTGGCCACGATAAACAGCCCTAGTTTCTCACCCACGTATCATGTGGCATGCTTCCTAAAATGGGTATCCCAAAATGGCATTTAGCGCTCTGTAAACTCTCAGAATCTGTGCTGCCAGAGCTACAAAACCTACACAAATAGAAAGGCGCTCTTCAGGTGTTGTGGCCAGAGATGAGCTTCTCTATCAGGTACACGCAGGATGAAAGTCCTGATCTCCAGACAGTGATATTGTTCCCAGAAGGTGGAGGGAAAATCGTCTTTGGTGAGATCCCTGTTCACTGTAGCAGAGCCCACCATATTGTTTTGGAAGGCACAGAGAGCCTTCGAGGGACTGAGTGCAGGGGACTGAAAATTAGTATAGTTCAGATGGTTGGGGAAAACATGGCAGTGACCTCTTTGGTGCTCTTTCCTTCAGCATCTACAGCTCCAAAGATCAAGGCCATCACCCGGGAGAGCATCAATGGAAGAATAGTTCTTTCTCAAGTGAATGAAATCCAAAAGCATGAGTGAAACCAATATAATTTTGCCTATCGTAAAAACTATTTTCCCCCAATGGAAAGCCCTTGCCCAGACACTAATGGGTGAGTCTTAAAAGGTATCTTTGGAGTTTTCAAACTCCAGAAACTTTTTTTTCTTCTCCTCATAATGCTCTTGACATACTGCTGAACTTTTCAAAACAAAATATGAGTTTACGAGATAAAAACTGCTTTCTTAATTAACGATCTTCAGATTCCCATCAACGTGCATCTGGTTTGTAGCCAATAAAACTCCACACAAGCTGCATCCTGTCTTTTCTTATGTCCCAAGGCAAGATGAGACCTACAAGGTCTAGTTCCAAGGAGAGATTCTCAGAGCATTGAAAGATCCATAGGGATCTTACTGCTTCTGATGTGTCCACAGCAGCCAAACTCCAGGCAATGTTGCTACCCTGCAGCTGGGCAGCCCAGGAATGAGATGTCATCCACAAGGTTCTCCAGACTCCTCCAGCAGAAAGGAATGGAGGAGAAATAGAGAAAGGAGGTCCAAAAAACTTTACCAAGAGTGTGAGATGACCAAAAATTATTCTCTCTCACCTTTAAAAGAAGAAAAAGAGCTGAATGACCTAAGAAAGAATGCAAGCTATGAAAGGAGATTCTGGGGATAAGGGGATCTTGTTACAGATAGATATTAAAGCAGTGACTCACTCAAGATCTAAATTGCAAATATAAGGATCTAGAGCATTATGTTGAGCTGTATTCGTTCTGAGCTACAAACTGAGACCATGTACCTCTGTCTTCTGAGAAAATACCACCTTCTCCAATTCTAGGAGTGTGGGCCACTATTCTGAAGTTCATAGACAGGAGCTCTACTGGGGAGAAGGAAAGTGGGAATCCACATACCCTTTAGGACAGTCAGAATATTGTCCATGGAATAATAAGGATATTAACTACTTAGGAGATCATAGGAGCCTTAGAACAGTAAAGTTGTTTACCCAAATACTGGCTTGGCACTGTGGGTCGACATTCTTGGCTCTTCCAAGAGTTATTAAACTAAAAGTGAGCATAGTCTATCTAGTTCCTTTATCATCTAACACATCTTAAAATTCATGTCTCAATACTCTGTTAGAAAGGGCTGCCTTTGGTATTTCCTGAAGTGGGCATCTGTTAAAACTGGATTCATCCTCCCTTTGAAGATGACAACTGGTGTCTCTTATCCCTAAGACTCAAAAGAATAGAAAAGCATCCCCCAACAAACTGATGTTGGGCAAAAGGAACCCAGGATAATTACATCATTGTAAAAATGTGTCTTTGATTGAACTAAAATCTGTGAACTCCCTGATGTAAAAATTATGTTTACTGTGTGGCTATTTCAAAGAGGATTGAATATAACAAATACACAAATATGAGTTTTCTCTGTGCAGTATTTGTCTGCGGTGACTGTTGATGTTATTTGGAGGTAAGAATGGATCCAAATTAGACTTCGTTAGTTCACTTCTTCTATTTTACTTTACTAAAAGAACTTCTTTAGATTGATAGGGTACAAAAGTTTCCAAGCAGATCTAAAAATTAATTTTTCTCTATTTTAGCACCCACTCATTCTACTATTTTGAATGTTATTATCACTTTCTTAAAATCCAGAAAATGTGCATAAAATATACAGTTAGCCCTCAATAGTCTCATATTCCACATTTATAGATTCAACCCAACCGCAGACAGAAAATTTTGGGGAAAAAAAAAATGGATCTGTACAGAACATGTACAGATTTTTATGTCTTGTTATTATTCCCTAAAAAATATATAACAGCTTTTTACATAGCATTTATATTAAGTATTATAAGTAATATAAGTGTAGCATTTACCTTGTATTAGGTATTAGAAGTAATCTGGAGATGATTAAAAGTGTGTAGGTTATATGGAAATATTATGCCATTTTATATAAGGGACTTAAGCATACACAGATTTTTGGCATTCACCCTGGAACTAATTCCCTACAAATACCATAGGATGGCTTCACATACTCTTCTCAAGGTGAAGTGTGAGCATTACTAGAAAAATCCCTTGGAGAATATTAAAAAGAATGCAACAAACTAAAGAGAAAGTTGTAATTCCAGAGCCACAACACGATCAATAAGCTTCCATTTACAATCATAGTTCATGTGTGACTTGGTAAATCACAACATGAATAATTTTTCATTCAATGACCAAAATCTTCTTAAGGTCTTACTATTAAGTTTCATTGTATCAATTAAATCATCACCGTTTTCCTAGGAAACTCATCAGTCCCAGCAAACTGGAGTGGTGGTCACCCTATTGGTAAAGATTTGCCCCTGTTTCACTAAGGAGAGAGAAGTAGAGAGAAATTAAGCCACTTAAATACAGAGAGAATCGTGTGAACTTTGACTTTAGATAACCTAGAATAACCTTTTTCAAATCATGTGAACTTTGACTCTAGATAACCTAGAATAACCTTTTTCCTACGTTTAAATGGGCCCAAAATAAAATCTTTCAAAATACCTATTACGAATTGATTAAAGCTTGTATGTTCAGGTGAGTTATCAACCAAAGAAGTTTCTGTTTATATTTGGTTTTAACAAACATGCACCCAACCCACATAAAGGAGATTGTAATAAATTCTATTGTTTTCATTCCAGATATACTTTGAATAAATAGCAATTATCCTTCTATGAGCCAAAACCCAATTAAACAAATAGTGGGCTAATCTAGAGAAGTGTAAAGTATTATTACTTTGGAATTTAATGTCAACATACTCACCTACAGTGCTTGGATCCATCTGATATTGCTCAATCCAATCAAATATATGCCTTTATAGGTTATTATAAATAATATCTGTAATATTATTTTCACATACATGCCCTGTAGATGACATGTGAAATTGGGAACTAAACTTCATAAAAATTCATTAGTAAGGGATATAACCATGGTGTGCTGCGGGAGAGTTCATAAAGCCAAAAAGGCAGCAAGGACTCGGAGGTAGATAACAGGAAGGAGCCCAAGGGTATTTCTTCAACTCAGGAGTTCTCATGCTTGGCACACCTAAGGATCACCTGGGGAGATGAAAATTCTAATGCCCAGGTCACAGTCTATACCAATAAAAACGAGATTTTTTGATGGTTGAGGCCCAGGTATCAATATAGTTCAATATAGATTCCCAGGACCTGGATTTGATTCCTAGTATTGGAAAAAAAATTTTTTTCACAAGTAATTATAATATACAGCCAAGTTTGAAGTTGAGACCTACTGCTTTACTTGCTTCAGGTAAGCGCTTTTTCTTTTTTCTTTGTTATGCTTTTCATGTTCCTAATATTTTAATGCTTCCCTTAAAAATTAATGAAACTAATAGAAAAATAAAAATCTCTATCACATCACTTTCAAATTGCTTGAGTTTCATTTTACAGAATTATAGAGAATTGATTCCAGGAAATACAGCCGAATAAAAATTTAGAAGTAAGACATATAGAGCCAGGTGTGGTGATGCACACTTGTAATCCCAGCTACCTGAGAGGCTGAGGCAGAAGAATCACAAGTTCAAGGCCAGTCTGGGCAACTTAGGGAGACCCTGTCTCAAAATAAAAGGAAAATAATTTAAAGCTCAAAGAAGTAAGACAAATACTTCACTTCCAAACAATATTTCACAAAACTCTGCAAACATACTTTGACCTAATTTTAGCAAAATCTCTTCCAAGTACATAATCAAATATTTGGTCAAGATGCTGCTTTCCCATAATCAGTTTCTATGATGAAAAATTTTTGTGTTGTTTTAGCTTCCTCAATTCCTTTACCTCTTAGATTCTTTTCACACTAAAGGAAATAGTAACATTTGCAAATAAGAAACTATTTAGGAATACATCTCTAAACCCAAGTGACTAAAAAAATTAATTGGGGGAATATAGAAGCAATTATTTCCTTAAAGAAATATCAGGTTGTTTTATTATTTTCCAAATGCATATTTTATATTTTTCTAATAGTTCATTCAGGCTTCACATGTTAAGTTCAATTTTTTTTAATGTTGACATTAGAAGAAAATGTAGATATCAACTTATTGAACCTTCTTGTTTGGGAGATGAGGAGGCTAAAGTATAGAAAGAGTAGCTAAGCCCTATCTCCATTCCAGCATCTTAAGCACATGGAAACATCAGAATTGGGGGAGGGGAATCATCATTTGTTTTTAAAAACTCATAGCAAATTTAAAAAAAAAAAAACAACTCTAAATGTATGAACTATTGAAAAGTCACAACAGGTATGTACTCCAGCTGAAAGCAATAACTGCAAGAATAAAATAAGCAAGCCTGGGGTAAGTACTAAAGATTGAATTATTTTTGTTTTCTTTACAGATGGTCTTAAAATATTTAACATAGACTAAACTTAACAAATTATTTGAAAGTTTATTTTATGTGAAAGTATAGCAAACCATTTTGGGGGATAAAAATAACATTAAACCCAATAATATTTTAAGTTCATTAAGCACATTATACCATAGTTACACATATACCTATTTAATCTTTAACAGTAGAAAATGGCACTAAATAATGGTATTATTTTCTGAGTATGTCATAGATATTGGTGGCCCCAATGAATCCATACCATAAGTATTTATGCCCTTCTGTGTAATCCCACCCAAATTTTCTCTGGGTTTGAACATGTGACCTGATTTGACCAATGAAAATCAGAAAGCAGGATATAAGCAGAGGCTTAATAAATGCTTGCATATTGGAATTTCTCCCCTTAGAACGCTCCCTCTACAAAGCCAACTGCCATCCATGAAGTTCAATTACTCTGAGACCACCATACTGTGAGCCTCCAGACACATGACTCAGGTTCAGCCATTCCAACTAGTCCTCAGTCATGCAAACCAAAAACCTGAGGCCCCAGACATCATGGAGCAAACATAAGCCATCCCCATGACCCCAAATCTGAAATTCTGATCCTCAGAAATGTGAACAAATGATTGTTTTAAGCCAGTAAGTTTGGGGATAGTTTCTTGTGTAACAGGGAATAAGTGAATCAGAGTGAAGAGTCTATTATTTGCCCAGTGACAATAGCTGACTTAAGGCTAAAATGTTGATTTGCATCCCCACCAAACTAACCACCATTTTTAGTCATTTTAATATTGAAAGGGACTAGTCCAATAACCATAGATGAAGCATCAAAGCTTCCAAGAGAAAAGTCTACCCTCCTCAAAGATGGCAGAGAATAAAGCTATCAGGTATGGTCACAGGTCTTTTCTCTGCCTCTGCATAAGAGGGGACCAACTAGTGTAGCTCCAAACCAAGGAGGAGGGACATCCCCTGCTCCTCACCAGAGCAAATGAGGATGCCCAGGTAAATTCTTTTTATATTTGAGTTTCGATTCCTTTTGGCTCCATATTTAAGTTCCTCATTCCAGAGACATTAACAATTCCCTTTTAAATATTTATGCTTCACAATATCACACAGAGTTTCACTGAAAGACGATCAGGTTTCAGCACAGGTAAGCAATGTTTCCTTCCCCAAGATGACAAGTCCTTTCCAGGTTAAGACGGTCATGATTATCAGGTAGCTCCAGGTTAAAATATTTAATAAGTTAAGACCCTGGACTATAACTCATTCATTATAGCCATGATTCTTCCTTCACAATGCTGTACTTCAAATGCTGTACTCTTATTATATTGTCTTTAATCAATAAATGGTTTTAGGATTTTTTGGTGTTAACACATCCCCTGAAGTGTTTATCATAACAATGTTGGTTTTCCAACTTAAGTACATGCCTCAGTTCATCCCCATGTGTGACTCATTCCCATCTCATTTGTTCTATTACAACATCCACATGTCACCCTCTTTCTGACGAGGAGTAGAGAATTTCTAAGATATATTTGCATTGAGGTCATGCAAAAAGGAAAAGACAGTGCCTCTGACATACTTAACCATCTGATGACCTAACTATACTTGGTAGTTTTACTTAAGAAATGGTTTGTGCCTGTGTATGTGTATGTGAGTGTGTGTGTGTACACACACACTAATCATACAGTACATGGACTGCCCTACTCACCAAAACTTCTCTTTGAAATTTAAATGAGAATCCATTTAATAGAATTATGAGTCATTTCATAAAAACTACACATCTGTTTATGCTAATTTCAAGGTATGCATACGCAACATAGCCCTCATGCACATGATATACATACACACACACCAGAAGAAATTCTAAAATAACAACTATCCTCGACTGAGCTTTACATCATGATCTCATTTAACATTTGTCACAACCCCGCAGGGCATTATTATCTTCACTTTATGACTAAGGAAACTGAGGCTCGGGTGGAGTACATTAACCTGCCTCTGATCATTCATCTATAAAATGACGGAACCAGGATCTGTACCCAGCATATTTGTGTTTCGTGTCACACAAGTCAAAAATAGTTGCTAAAGAGTTGTGTAAAATCTGAACATGGACCATACATTCTCAGGAATACCTGCTGATGGATTTGTCTAAAGATGAGAAATCTGAGTTTTCCATTTTGAAACTGGAACTCGTATCTTTCAGAGGCAATTCATTGTGTGATCTCATTTACATGGTACTAGAACAATATACATGATCCAGAAATAGTCGCTTGGGATCACAAAGGCACAGACTTTTACAACCAAGAACTTCATCTTCATTAATACCAAACCTGAAAGTATTCAATGCTCTGTGCACAGAGGTGATCTCTTAATTGGAAACTACCCTAAAGCTATACCAATCAGCACCAGGGGAGCTAATGACACATTTCAAACCCAGAGGATCTCACACCTTAAATGTCTGCCCAGCTGGACCTTATACTCACTCTTAATTCCTACCAAAATTCTTTCTTCCACACATTCAGAGAACATGAAAGTATGAGATGGATGAAGAGAAGGTAGTAATAATCGACAGGCCACCATTACACCACATATTTTCAACAATCATTAGCTGGAAATATTTTATCCAGAGTCTTATCACAAAAACATATTGTGAAGGTTTCCATTCATCACCTCCAATGACTTGGGATGCAGTAGTTTCGAGTCACTGCCCTGACCCAGGTCTTAAGTACATGCACACATATAACTTAGGGATATTATTAAAATGCAAATTATAATCTTGTAGCTCTGGGTTGGGGCCCCAAAATCTGCATTTCTAACAAGCTCTGAGATGATGGTGAAGATGCCAATCCATGGACCGTAGTTGGGAGTAGCAAAGTGGTGATTATAGATGATCTCAATCCATCAGCCCTGTGTCAGGTCCCCTCAACTGAATGTCATTTCTATAAGCCAGTCTTCATAGATTCAATATAGATTGGGCTGGGTGAACGACAAAGCAGGAAAGGTGGCATCATTAGAATCCCATTAGCACAGTCTCGCTCAAAGCAAGCTAAACCTGCAGGAGCACTGATTGAGAACTAGAGGAGGATGTTTCTTCCATTCTTGCCAATTGAAAACAGAATGGACTTTGAAAATTAAGGAGATTTGCTGGGCATGGTGGTGCACGCCTGTAATCCCAGCACTTGGGAGGCTGAGGCAGAAGGATCTCGAGTTCAAAGCCAGTCTCAGCAATGGCAAGGCACTTAGCAACTCAGTGAGACCCTGTCTCTAGTAAAATACAAAAAAGGGCTGGGGATGTGGCCCAGTGGTCATGTGCCCTTGAGTTCAGTCCCCAGTACCCCCCAAAAATCAGATCCATTAGAGAGAATAAAAAACACTGTTTAAGGTTGTCTATTGTGTTAGTAGCACAGCACTAAAAAGCGTGCTGCTATTTCCATCTGAAGGAGGATTCACTTATAAAAATCATCTCAAATTGTCTTCAAGGACAGTTTCTTTATCCAGTGAGCCAAACAATGGCTGAAGTTTTAAGAAAAAAAAAAAAAAATCTAAAAAATAAAGCTAAAAGGATGTCCTGTTCCACGCTAAACTAAATTAGCTTGCATTTATGATTGTTATCGATACCATTTTTCTTTGTTTTCAAGCAATTCACATGGGAATGGATGGAGTCAGAATAAAGAACCAACGAAGGTGTAGTTATTAAACACCTATTTGTGCCTGCTGTGAGCCGGTCATCACCAGGAAGACAAAAAGAAGGAAGTCAGAGCTTCAGAGAAGAAAACTAAAATATGCAAAATAGTCCCTTCGCCCAGCTACAATTCCTGTCACCCGCGATCACGGTATGCAATCTTAATAATTACTACCTTTGCTTGTTATGATAAGGAAATTGATTTGAGGTGGGAGGCGGAAAGAAAACACTTGTCTTTGGTCGAGCTCTTTCCACCCTCTGGAAGCTTTCTCCCACCCTAATAAAAACCGCATAAAGCCACGCGTGACCCCATGCCCAGTTCCACCGCGTCAGAGCCCATGTCTGGCCTCGCCCCCTCTCCAGCATCCAGGCCTTGGCACCTGGCCTTCTCCTGAGGATCAGCTTGTTTTCCCAGAGAGCAGCAGTCATTACCTGAATAGCAGGTTTGCCACGCAAGCTGCCTTAATGTGGGGCTTTGTAGACATCACGTCCGGGTTGTCATCAGTGTCCTCTGAAAACAGTGATCGGCTGGCAGACCAAAGGACATTCCAAGAAGAAAACGCATTATTACAAATGTTTGGGGAAGCCATGGAAAATCTAACTTGCTTCTCTGTTGTTTGTTTGTTTGTTTAGCTCAAGAAAAGGCTAACTTGTACACAGTGTGTGAGAATGCTAGGCACCCAGATGTACTGAACTGCACGGGGCAACGGGGCTGAGAGTGGGGGAGGGGCACACTTATGGTTGGCAGCCTGCGCGGAAGGAGGGGTCTCTCTCCACCCCTGCACTCCCGCAGGAGGCTGAGCCAAGGGCAAGAGATCCTGTTGTGGGTACATGGCTTATTACCTTTCTCACTCAGTCTCACCACAGTGTTAGGTGGTTAGAAGGTTCTAGAAGAGGCCCTGCTCCAGGAGGTAGAGCATTTTTTGGGTATCTCCTCTGTCCCCACATCAAGTGTGGATGCACCAAAAATCAATACAGCCCAAGGGAGAAGACGCTGGCACTCCAGGGTTCCCTCTTCCACCCCATCCCCCATGATCTCTCAGCCACCAAGTGGCCAACAGGGACCAAGAGCCAGTTCCGCCTGGGTCCACACTGGGGCTGCCTTAGGAGAGGAGACATGCAAGGTCCGCTTCCTTCTCTATCTCAGCATCGCCCTTCTAACTACTTCTTCAATGCAAAGGGTTAAAGCCACACCCTCCAGAAAGGCTCTGCTGAGTCTTTGGGAAACTGGACAAGGATGCTGGGGACTCACACCTCTGGGCAAGCTAGAGACCCATCCCAGGGTCCAGAGACTGGGCAGCCTGGACAGGAAGGACCCGGACGCCTGAAGTAGGGGAGTAGGGGAGTTGTGCTGATGGAGTCTGGGACTGGGAGTCCAGGGGCTTTGGTCCATTTCCAGTATCTTCCTGGTAGGGCCTGGGACCTGATCCTCCCTCCTTTGCCCCACCAGTAGTGTGTAAAGGGAGGAACTCACAGCTGACTCCAATGATCCTTTAGAAATACAACTTTTTAAGTGGTCTCTGCTACTCTTAAATGATCCAGTGATATCTGGGAGGGGCCTAGGTGCTCATTTGGGTCCCCCTAACAGAAAAGGGAAGACACTTCCTTCCCCCAGCATTTTTCCTGGTGCCTGCAGCAACTTCTGATGTTGACATAAAATCATCTCATTATAAAAGGGAGAAAGATGTATCTCTTCTATCTCCAGGATTTTCCTTTTCTTGGTCACTTCTCATTTCTTCTCCTCCATGTTCAGCCCCAGAACAATGTCCCTGAAAAGGGAGGGGAAGGACTATCTAAACTGCTACCATCACCAAGGGAGGTGTCAGCGAAACTGCAGACAGCCATCCAGATCTCAGCCTCTCCCTCAAACTT
The DNA here is from genome assembly GCA_025594165.1 of Tamias sibiricus. Taxonomy (NCBI): domain Eukaryota; kingdom Metazoa; phylum Chordata; class Mammalia; order Rodentia; family Sciuridae; genus Tamias; species Tamias sibiricus. Next base: position 23,680,757 of record CM046660.1, on the reverse strand, counting down.
GAAGGAAACAATCCGTTCTCAGGGTCAAGGGGTGGACAGAAAGTCCCCATTCCCACCCTAACAATCATCCCTTCCCTAAGTGCTGGCTTGCTTTCCAAGACAACTTGTCAGGATTTATTTCCATCTTGGCATTTGTGTCTTCAAGGCATCCTAGAAAGAAACCGTGTGTATCACCCAACAGAACATAAAAGAGAGAAAGAAAAATATTCTTGGATCAACTCCTAGAAAAATCTCAAACCAGATTCTCCTGGGATGTTTCAGGCCATCACGCCTGTTACTTGATACTGTGGCATCTTTCTTTGAAAATTTGGAATAAATAATGAATTGAATGAAAAGTTTAAAAGTCTACATGTCCACAGCACTGGTTTCTAAATTTCTATGCTGCTGCTGAAAAGCTTTTCTGCTCTCTGGCACCACTGCCATCTTTACAGAGTTAAGACAGGAAGTATGAGATTTCCAAGCAGAGGGCAAAGGTGCTTGTCAGGGATGTTGTAAGAGGAACAGGGCATTGTAAAAGGAGTTGAAACTTTTTCTGATTTGATTATTTTCTTTTTAATTAGAAAAGAATTTGAGTTTACAGAGAATGTGTAATAATAGGTAGATGAAAGATATTAACTGTGCTTTCAATCTCCATAGATGTCTATGGGTCAAGGGGTGGGTGGCCAAATGACACATAAAGTTTTGGTAAGACCAGCCACACCCTCCGGTCTACACATTTCTATGGCTGTGCTTAGGCTAACAGTATCTCTCTGTCCCACAAGGCCTTACATATTTATCTTCTGGCCTTTACAAAAAAAGATTTCCAACCTCTGCTACAGATGACAGAGCAGGAAAAAAATGAAAATTACAGCCAGGCATGGTGGTATACACCTGTAATCCTGTAATTCCAGAAACTCAGGAGGCTGAGGCAGGAGGATCACAAGTTCAAGACCAGCCTCAGCAACTTAGCAAGACCCTGTTTAAAAATAAAAAACTAGGGCTGGGGTTGTGGCTCAGCGGTAGAGTGCTCGCCTAGCACAAGTGCGACCCGGGTTCGATCCTCAGCACCGCATAAGAATAACAGCATTGTATACAACTAACTAAATAAATATTTTTTAAAAGATTTAAAAAATAAATTAATTAAAAAAAATAAAAAATTAAAAAGGGCTGGGGATATGGCTCAGTGATAAAGCATCCCTGCGTTAAGTCCCAGTAACACACCCACACAAAAAAAATGAAAACAAAAATTACAGTAGGAACAGTCAGACCTATCCCATTAAATCTTCACCAGAGGGAGAGGGTCTTGACCCCTTCACTTGCTACTAAACACAGGCGTGGATAATTTGAACTGGATAGTTTAGGATCAGTGTAATCACTTAAAACATTGAAAAGTGTCTGTGTTTCCCCTCATGTAATTCATGTTTATGGCAAAAATTAAAAATAAGACTAAAGACATATTTTGCTTTTTGTTTTAAAAACTATATTTTTCCCAAATAGTTTTCAAGATAATGGTCAATTTTTGCTGCTCACTAAGAAATACGTCATGCTGTCCTTTGAAAAACTGCCAATTTTGAACTGAGTTAACACACACACACACACACACACACACCCTGATGAGTCACAAACCTGAGTTTCACTAAGAGCCTGGGAGTGTTGCTTTGGCCTATATTAGATATGAAGAGCAAGAGCTCCCCCTGCTGGCGTCAGAGACAACCTGGACTCCATATATTTTCTGATCCAGGGTCACGTCAAAGATCAATGTCCACAGTTTCATGAGGAATAGAGGAGTATCAGACTTCACAATTCATCCCCAAAAGATGACAGCAATTTGAAATTTGTATTACATGTATCATCATATCAAGGCATTACCACCTAAACAGGAGTCACTGGGTTTTTACTTACTTCCCTTAAACCTCGCAACTCTCTAAAAAAAATTTTTTTTAAAACTACAGCAATCTACACCACTTTATGACACATGAAGTCTTGTAACAATGAACAAAAGACTTTATTTATCCTTTGAAATAGAATGCTGGCCAAGGGTTTTGTTTTAAATGCATTGACTCATATGAAATTGCCAATATTCCACTCTTGATCCACAAAGATGGCGACTGCCTGTGGTTCGACCAGAATATAATTAGCTCATCAACAATGGACAGATACCCAGGAGAGTACGGAGGTGTACAGTTGTGGCAGGTTTTGGTGCTTGGAAGCTGGAGATACAAGACACAGACCCTCTAACTGCATGAATTTTCCGGGTGCCTCCTCTGAGCATCTCTGTCTGATGAAAGTGAACACTGGAAGTTTATGGTATCTGTTTTGTCATTTGGGTCACTCTGTTCCACTTAATACATAAACTTTGATATATTCCTTAAAATGTCCATGATGGTTTGATGCAATGGTCCCTAGGTTAAAAGCACAAAGAATCATGGCTTCTTATTTCTCAGATCTGCAAACAGCGTGACCAAACTCCATCTTCCAGAACCATTGCACACAGCGAAAGCCATTATCACTTCCACTGATAACATCACACCATCTAGCAGATCCCAACTGAAGTTGAATGAGAACCATTGGCTGAAGAGTTTCTCTCGAATCTAATTACAATTCAACATAATCTTGTGGATGGACAGAGAGAGCATGAGAACCTCACAGCTGTATGAGGTATCAGTAACAAAAGCCAAAGCAGAAAGAAAATCATCCAGCAGAGGGAGCCAAAGAGAAAGGCATACTTTTATTTTTTTTTAAGCGTGACATAGAATCTTAAGACTTGATAATAGTTCTTGTGCTACAGGATTCTTATTAAGGAACTTGGGGCCTAATCCGACATGTTGGAAATTGGAGCTTACTTTTTCTTCTATTAGGTGCCCCTCAGTAGATGAGTGGATAAAGAAAATATGGTATATATACAAAATGGAATATTACTCAGCAATAAGAGAGAATAAAATAATGGCATTTGCAGGTAAATGGATGAAGTTGGAGAATTAATGCTAAGTGAAATTAGTCAATCTCAAAAATCCAAGTACCGAATGTTTTCTCTGATATAAGGAGGCTGGTTCACAGAGTTGTTGGAAGGGGGTACACAGGATCAGAGGAACACTAGAATGGTCAACGGAAAGGGAGGGGAGGGAGGGAGTAAGGGGGGGGTTGGAAAAAAATTGGTGATTGAATGAGATGGATATCATTAACCTAAATGCATGATTGAAGATCTGAATGGTACTTATATACTTTGTATACAAGCAGTTGTATGTAAAAAGATACTATACTTGTGCATGATGAATAAGTAAATAAATAATAAAAAAATAAAAAAAAAAAAAAAAAAAAAAAAAGACTTGAATCATGTGTAGACTTTTCATACAGATTTTTTTCACTTAATAATGTGCATTTAAGTTTTCTCCTTGTGTTTTCATGGCTTGTTTCTTTTAAGTGCTCAATAATTCCATTGTCTGGGTGTACCAGAGTTTATTTATCCATTCACCTATGGAAGGACATCTTGATTGAGTTCAAGTTTTGGCATTTGTGAATAAAGCTGTTTATAAACACACACACACACAAAAAAAAAAAAAAAAAAAAAAAAAAAAAAAAAAAAAAAAAAAAAAAAACTTGAGTGCCTGTATGTACAACTATAATGCACAGATTTTTTAAAAAAAAAAAAAAGTGGGGGAAAAAGGACTTGAGTTCCCAAATGATTCATTTTATTTCATTGATATTATTTCCTCAAACCCTAACCAGATCCTGTGATAATTTTTCCCCAAGACAAAGCTAATGATGATTCTTTTATGTTCACTATTACCTAGAAAAACATTCAAACTTCTTATTTAGATTAAGGAATACGTCAAGATATGTTTTGATTAATAGCAGACACCATAAAAACAGAATTTTTAAGGGAAAAAAAGATTTTCTTCCCCTTTAAAACAGATAAACTAGGTTCATTCCTTCACGCATTTACTGACTTACTAACCATCAACTGTGTGCTCACTGTGTTGGACTCTGAATTCAGACCTCCCCTAAGATTTTTCACAGTCCTTTATTGAAGTTTGGGATAGCTAAACCCGTTCTTCAGCTAGCCTGTTCCATTTTGGATCCTGTGGCACTATGCTCATTCCATGGCTGGTGGTGTCACACCTGTGCAATGGGTAAGACAGACAGACATTTCCAGATGAGCCTTCCTGAGTCACTGCACTTCCTTGCTTAGTCACTGAACACACATTTATTGGCAAAGGCCAGTCCTCAATGTTACCATTATCCAGTGCACTTTTGTGTCGGGATCAATGTGCCTACCAACTGAATTAATGTCAGAAACTTGGTCATCAGATAAGGGAAAAGGCTTGGAAGGCATCCTCCCAAGGGATATGAAAGCTACTTCAGCACCAAATAACAACTTCTTGTGATAACAGTGTTACATCTGCCAGACGGCGTCTGTTCTTGCCTCCTCCTGTCTCTGCCTTGTCCCCCCTTTAGCCACACATCCTGTTTACATTCTCGACAGACTTACTCATTTTTATACCTGGATGATGCAAAATACTCCTATATGTTTTCTTCTTTTCCTTTTATACCATTTTTATTGAAGTAAAATTCATTTAACAAATATAAACCAATTTTTTTTTCTTTTAGCCTCCTTTTTAGTAATTATTATTTGAATCATGCAAATTTATGGCTTCCCATGTGATAATTTAATACAGGCATACAGTGTGTAATGATCAAATCAGGGTAGTTAGCATTTCCATCTCCTTAAACTGTTTTTTTTTTAATTTTTGATTAACATATAATAATTGTGCATCTGTATGAGGTCCTAGGAATTTCTAATGATTGGGGGCAGCTGGTGGGAGGGGAGCTGGGTGGGGTGGCACAGGTAGGAAAGGAAACTGCAGCCATGCAGACTGTGTTACCAGAGCCCTAAGCGGCTGCCCCACTCGGGAGGTGTTAGGGTCTCACCCTGAATCATTACTAGTTTGCTCTTTAGCTTTTAATTTTTAATTGCATTCAAATCTGTGTGCGTGGTTTTTTGCCACTGATACTACTTTCCCTCTCAATGATTAAAAGAAAAAAAAATACATTTGAAAAAGTGATACATTGCCTATACCATTAACTTAAAATCAGTGTTCATCATGTGTGGTCTACGTGTCTTTTTTTAAAGATCAGGGAATTGCTCCACAGCATCCCGTGGCTTCTCACGTCACACAGAGTACACTGAGAGTCCTTGCAGGACATCGGCCATCAGCAGCTCCTGGGTGTTGGCCTCTGCCCTCTTTGACTCTCACGTCCCTCCCAACCCTCAGCAGCAGCAGCGCAGGGCCCTGCTGCTCCACCCGCACTCACCACCCCAGACCTTTGCCCCAGGAAGTTCCCCCACCCAACTTCTAGATGGTTCTTCCTCTCCAGTCTTTATTCGAATATCACTCCCAGCAAGGCCCAGCTCATTACACTAAAAGTGAGAACACCCTCCACCTCCACCCTTTCTAGCTGTGGCTGGGGAAGCTAGGTTCTCTGCCGGGGCAGCAACTTCTGTGTTTTCTCATTGACTGGATCCCTGCCATCAGGGCCTGGCCCCTGCTCATATTTATGCATATTTGTGAATGAATGAATGAATGAATGAATGAAACATGAAATGCTCGAACAGGCTCATCCCGAAAAATACAAGTTCCTGGTCTCCCACTCCCGAACCTTTTTTTCCAGACTATTTTAGCTCTTTCTTCTGGTATGAGCTTGCATATTTCTAAACAATATATTTATACTGCTACTTCTCCATTCATAATTTAAGACACTAAGGACCTAAATTCCTGCTGTGGGAGATGATGATATAGATTCTGGATTCTTACACCACCTCACCTCACACCAGCATGATTATATCACTTTACTCTGTGTGTGTGTGTGTGTGTGTGTACACGCGTGCGTGTGTGTGTGTGTGTGTGTGTGTCGGGTCTCTATTCCTCTGCTAGAATGAGCCCATGTTTGTCTGTTTTGTTCACTGAAGAACAGTGTCAGGTACGCAGCAGACGCTGAATAAATATTTATGAGATGATTGAATGAATTCTCAGGTTTACGGCATGACTTATCCACAAGGATGCCTTACCCCCATGTCCCTCCTGATTGCCTGGCTAGTCACTCTTCCTTGAGCATTGCATGGGCATGTCACCACCTTCTGGAAGCCTTCCACGGATCACTCTCATCCAGCTTTCCTTGGGGATCCCATCTCTATATTCCCAAATCTTTTCACTAACACATACTGATTTCTAATTACTGATTTATTACCCAACATCTCCCACGAGCCTGCAGCCTTTTGGCATCATTGACGATGTCCTGGAGATATCTGGACCCCCACCCCTCGTCTATCACAGCATCAGACCCATTGCAATAGATGCTCAAGCAGCCCAAATGAAAAACACGGGGCCCTGCCTGACACTTTGAAGCCAGAGAGAAAGGATTCATCCTGTCCCGGGTGAGCCCAGCACTGAGTCACCACCACCACCACTTACAAAGTTGGCTCCCTTGCTTTTCCTTTAACTCTTCACTTCCTCCCAGGTCATTCCACGCACCTTATTTAATCAACCACTGAGCTTCTTTCTCTGCCCTCAAAAAATAAAAATAACAAATTTCAGGTAATAGTTACCTCAGTCAGAGCATCATAACCTCTTTCAAAGCTAGGATTACAGCATTACCAGACCTGATTTCGCAGTGCCTCCAATAAACTGAAAATGTACAACCAGTTGCAACCCTTCCCATGCCACTAGCACTAACACTCCCCGCTATGGTTCTCAAGCCTTGCCATGCATCCAGGTCACCTGGGAATCTTGTCAGGGCAGAGATGCAGGTGGCTGGGCCCTGCCCCTACCCCAGAATTTCCACAGAGGATTTGAGGTGGAGGTCTGAGAATCTTCGTTAGCAACAAGCTTCCATGGTGTTGGTGCTGCTGGTCTGGGACACACTCTGAGGTCCCTTCCTCTCCCATAACTTTCCAAGAGGCTCTGGCACTAAGTAGATGCACCTGTGAATGGGTTCAACTCCCCTTCCCTCACCCAAACAACCAGCTGTTGAACCACTTCTCAAACTTTATTACACATATAAACCACCTGGGGAGCTTACTAAAATGCATATTCTTATTGGGCAGGGGAGGGAGAGCCAGCTTTGGGGTGTTGCCAATGCTGCTGGGCCATGGGCCAAATTCTGAATTGAAAGCTTTACAAATTGTACCAAGTAGATTAGCACTAAAGTGAAGTGACTTGCTTGGATCTCAAAGCTTTGAGAAGTCTCAAAACATTTGATTTTGCATGGAAGCACTAAAACTACCAATATACTTTTACTCTTTGTTTAAATTGTTGACAAAATAGAAACAAGTTAACATGTTAACTTTTATCCACATAAAACTTTCATTATCAATGGGACAGCTGACTCACTGGCACTGCCCAGAAGTACTAGAGCTCTATTCAAACAACTCTGGATAGGACCCTAGAGGGATGGCTTGGAGGGTGGGGCTGTTGATACTAACTGAGGAACTCGCTCTTTGTCCTATGATAAAGGCTGTTTTGTTACATAGTTTCAGCATTTAGCCTTCCACTGACACTCTGCTTCTAATGCATTATTAAGTCCAATTCTACCCCAGACCTATTTTCTGTTTTCCTTTCTTTCCTTCCTCCTTCCTTCTTTCTTTATTCCTTCCTTCCTTCCTTCCTTCCTTCCTTCCTTCCTTCCTTCCTTCCTTTATCTTTCTTTCTTTGTTTCTGTCTTTGGCTAGAGATTTTAGTGTTGGAGATGTCAAAAAGAGTATAAACTCCTCCAAAACCTATCTAATCCACACACTCTTATACCTGCAGGGGAGGGTACCACCTACATAATTTGTGGGGCCCTGATGGAAAGGCAGCACCCTTGTCCAAAAAAAAATGTTGGGACTTTCAACACTGTGACAGCAGAGAATTAAATGAGTGCCAGCCCTTCTAAGGTCAGATGCCCAAGAGGTCAGCCCTAGGTGAGGAACTCAGACTGGGAAGACCCATGAATTTGCAAATTCTCATCCTCCTCCCTTCTTTCTCCTCTCCCTTTCCTATTTGCTTTATGTCAGGAAAGAATAGCTAGGATGAGAACAGTGGTGTCATTCATTACATGGTTGAATAAAAACTTGTTCCTGTCTCCTTCCTCTTGCCTCTCTTCATTTTTTGCTAACTAACTCTTCGGATTAAGAAAAACCTAAGTAGATGCCACTGATTCCGAGGGCTCAACTGAGGTCTACCTTTGGCCTGACTGTGATAACATGGTTTACCTAACCTATGATAAGGAAATGGACTACACAGATATGAATAGAGGGGAGGGTGTGTAATCTTCTCAAATGACAAGCTTTTAAAGTCATCAGACAGCATGGGTCCTAGTCAATCCTCCTGGTTTGGAAGTTGCAGATGGGAACCAGGGCATATCCATTTTGTGAGGCTGAGGACCACACTTAGAACTGCCAAGCTGGAGATATGCTGAGTGCAGAAGGCATATCCCATTTTGAAGATCTGGTCCAAAATCAAATAAAATATCTCATTAAGAATTTCATATAGAGCTAGGGATATAGCTCAGCTGGTAGAGTGCTTGCCTCACATGCACAAAGCCCTGGGTTCAATCCCTAGCACCACACACACGAAAAAATTTATATTGACTATATGTTTTAGGTTAAAAAATAAATATATATATGTATATGCATATATATATATATGGTTAAAATATATACATTATTAAAATGAGTTCCATCTGTTTCTTTTTACTTTTTTACGTCTTAGTAGGAGATTTAAATTTCCCTATGGGGCTCACTGTTGGATGAGGTTGTTCTGGAAGGCGATCTAAGCTCTGCTTATCCATCTTCATTGGATTATAAACTCCGTAGGGTGGGAACACAGGACTAGCCCCGGATGTCACCAAGGAAGGGACAACTTGATAGCTGAGTTCATCTCTCAAGGTCTCACTACACCAAGTTTCCTTCTCAAGCTCTCTCCACCCAACCTCACTCACACACACTTTGCACATGCACACTCTCACTCACACTCTCACTCACACTCACACTCACACAGGAGCCAGTAGACTTTGGGACAGGAGCTTGTCTATGCATCTCTCTGTCCTTGATGTCCAGCACGGTCCATTATCTGAGTGCTCTATGAATATCTGATGTTGCTGTTCTATGTCAATCATTCATAGCTCCTCCCACTGGAAGTATTTCTGGGACACTAGGTATATGTACTTCAAAGTAATCGCATTTGCGCAATTCTGTTTGCCCCCAACAGGCTGTCCTCCAGCTTATCTAACACTAGCTCCATGAATTCCACTCACACCAATGACAATGCTACTAGCCTGGTACATATTTTTTTTTATTTTTTTTATTCAGTGTTGTATATATAATAGTAGCATGCTTTACAATTCGTAACACACATAAAAAGCACCTTTTTACATATCACTGTTAGTATACAAAGTATATTCATATCTTTCATGTCTTCAAACATGCATTTAAGGTAATGAAAACCCTCTCATTCTACCATCTTTTTCTTTTTCTTCCTCTCTTTATACCCCCTTGCTCCCTCCCTTGCCATCCCTCCCCATTGACCTTTCTGGTGTTCCTCTAATCTTCCTATGCTTCCCAACCCAACCCCATTGTGAATCAGCTTCCTTACATCAGAGAAAACATTTGGTATTTGGATTTTTGAGATTGGCTACCTTCACTTAGCATATATTCTCCAATTTCATCCATTTATCTGCAAATGCCATTATTTTATTCTCTTTTATTTCTGAGTAAAATTCCATCGTGTATAAATACCACATTTTCTTTATCCACTCATCTACTGAGGGGCATCTAGGTTGGTTCCACAACCTAGCTATGTGAATTGTGCTGCTAGAAACATTGATGTGGCTGTGTCCCTGTAGTATGCTGTTTTTAAGTCCTTTGAAAATAGGCCCAGTAGAGGGATGACCAGGTCATACTCTGGTTCCATTCCCAGTTTTCCAAGGAATCTCCATACTGCTTTCCATAGTGGCTGCACCATTTTGCAGTCCCACCAGCAATGTATGAGTGTACCTATTTCCCCCCATCCTTTCCAACATTTATTGTTGTTTGTGTTCTTAATAGCTGCCATTCTGACTGGAGTGAAATGAAATCTTAGAGTAGTTTTAATTTACATTTCTCTAATTGCCAGAGATGTTGAACATTTTTTCATGTATTTGTTGATTGATTGTATATCTTCTTCTGAGAAGTGTCTGTTCAGTTCCTTGGCCCATTTAGTGATTGGGCTATTTGTTTCTTTGGTGTTAAGATTTTTAAGTTCTTTATATATTCTAGAGATTAGTCGGCCTGGTACATATTGAATGGTAAATGTTAGTGGCCCTTTTCTTGTCACCACCAAGTTTATAATTGCCATACTTCCCCTGTGATCACAACTGCTATAAGTGGCTACAACTCACTGGGTGCTTCCTGCGTATCAGGTGTCATGTCATGCATTTCAAAGGTGGCATTTCATTTCATCCTCACAACAATACTATGCTGGGTATTCTCACCATCCTCCACCCTACATGTGGGAAAAGTGAGACTCAGAGAGGTTAAGATGCTCTCTGATTTACTGGAGTTCACACAGCAAGCAAGTGGCACAGGTAAATTCAAATGCACGTCTCCAATGTCTGTGTTTCAATCTGCGATGTCTACAATGAAGCATGGTGCTTAGAATCATCAGTGCAGCAGAGAGGCAAAAAGGAAGTGGGGCCATTTTTAATAGTGAGTGAATATCTGCACCAAGACAGAGCTGTTCTTTCTTTTACTTCTTCTAATTCTAAAAGTGCATATATTTCTCAATAAATTAGAAAATAGAAAAGGTAAGCCATCAACCTTTTTTCTCCAAATCAAGGAACACATCATCTGGCATATCCTTTCTGTCAGAACACTGAGGACACATGTATACACATAGATGTGCACACGTGTGAATGCACATAAACACACACACTGCATTTCAGTATAACATAGGGCATGTTTGAGCAACACACTGGGAAAATACACTTACAAAGAAAATGGAAGAGTCATTCAAAGGAAATTGCCAATGAATTTTTTTATGCCGAAGCCATAAGAGTGAAATAATCTTTGAAAGACAGATTTAAAATTTCTGAATCAGGCTCAGGTTTGAAGCATTGTTTTTATAATTGACATTCCTCTTCTTCATCAAAAGAGCAGATTCATCCCAAATGGAAGATTTCATGACAGCACTTTTACTCTGGGGATTATCACCTCTGTGTATAAATATTGAAGTTTGATTTTAAAACACCAAGCTTAAAAATAATACCCAATCTACTAAGTCCATTTTGATAGAATTGCTAAAAGCAAGATCTTTGAAGGATTTATTGGAGTTCTACCACAAGAGGTTGCATGCAATGTTCTGCATTAAAAATGTTGGATAAAATTTCTGGATGACTCTGATGAAAAATGACAGAGACAGAATGGTCATAATCATTACAACAAAACAGATGAAGAATTGTCATTTTAATATAAGAGCCTGACAGGCCAAAATAACTGGTTTCCATTTTTACAGTTAGATTAATTGATGATTGTATCAACTACCTAAGGGTCAGATTTGTCATATAGTTTTTCAGTTTTGACATTGCTAAGGCACTATGCCAGTATAATTAGAGGAGAGAAAGAAGGATCTGAATTAGACATTAAAAACCTCTCGTTGAGATTTAAAACATTCTGGTCCAATGTCATACTAATGTTCAATAAACATAAATGGTGACCAAACACATATGACAGTAAATGCTGTGCTTTTAAAAGGCCACCAGGTAACTCTTCAATAAAGCTTCAAATGACTTAGGAGTAAAATGAATCCTGCAGCAGGAAACAAACTCAGTTATTGGCATGGATCAAATTGCCCAGAAACATCATGTGTCAACATTAACGTCAGCTCCTCATGACCTGTGTACTATTCCTTAGTTACTCCAGGCTTCCAAAGCTGTGGTTCTTGCGACAGTTCATTTTACAGGGATGCATTTGTATGGGAAAAGGGAATGTGGCTGCCAGCCTGTCCGCTCTATCAAAGTAAGAATTGGCCATAAAATCCTGCTCTATTTTGCTCTGGGCTGCAATTATTTAATATCCCTCAACATATGCATCTAACACAAAAGAAACTGCCCCAGGCTTTCCTACCTTTTCATTGCTTAGAAAAAGTGGAAAACACAAAGCAATGAGGCATCGAAAATATTAGTTATACCACGAGAGAGACGAATAGAAGCAACTCATTCTGGGAAAACGGAATTCATAAACCAAGCCCCCTCTGACACTTAGTGAATCCCCAAAAAGGTGTAAAGTCCTTGCTTTAGCAGGCTGGGAAGCACATCCTGGGACTAAAAACCCCAATCACAAAAATGCGTGTAATCGGCAAGGGTTGTTGTCACGAGGGAACCCTGCGGTTCCGGTTCTCAGCCCTTGCTTTTCTAAATTTAATTCAGAGGCTCCTCACAACTGAGCTGTTCCTCCCTCCCCTCTGATGCCAAGGATTGCTCACATTCTAGGCTAGCTTTCCAAGTGTACAGTGAGCACAAAACTGGGCCCCAGAGCCTGCAGACGGTGGGACTCATCAATCCTTTATCTTTAGGGTGACTCGGTCTCAATGTTCTGCTCCCACATCCCACACTTCCTCAATTGTTCTTAGCCACTCACATTAAAGTGAGGTTGTTAGGCCAGGCACAGTGGTGCACGCCTGCAATCCTAGTGGCTCAGGAGGCTGAGGCAGGAGGATTCCCAAGTCCAAAGCCAGCCTCTGCAATTTAGCAAGGCCCTGTCTCAAAATAAAAAGTAAAAAGGGGCTGGGGATGTGACTCGGTGGTTAAGCACCCCTGGGTTCAATCCATGTTAAATAATAAGAAGAATAAGAATAATGTTTTATTGTTAGGATGTTAAGAGATTTAATGAAAGCCACTTCTTAGCCTCATTTCATCCCTTCTCTACTCATTGCTTCCTCTCCAGCCCACCTCTGCTTATTTCCCCACCCACAAGCCTTTGCTCATACTGGCCCTTCCCTTCTTGATGGTCACTCAAGGTCTGGGGTGAATAAGTGCCCTAATCTTCCCCACACTCTCTGGGATTTCAAATCCTATTCATATTTCATGTCTTGCCCCAAATGCTAGCCCTCCACGAAGCCCTCCCTGATTCCTTCAGCTGAAAGGCCCCGCTTCCTCCTCTGATTTTCTGCAGCACTTTCTCAGGACTCCTGCCTCCTCCTGTACACATGCCCACATCAGTATTTCCTCTGCTGGACCACAATCTCCTTCAGACTTGGACCACCCAGGAAGCACTCAGCAAAGGCTTGTGGAAAAATAAATTATTTGTCTATTTTTCTGTTTTTGAAGTCCAATTGTCAGAAAGTCCTTGTTTTACCAAATGTGTGGTCCAGAAGATATGGACTGTTTTCTGTTGCTAGTAACATAACACCACAGACTGGATAAGTTATAAAGAAAAGAGGTTCATATTGGTTCATGGATCTGGTCCAAGGTTGAGGGGCCACATCTGATGATGTCATTCCTGCTGGCAGAGTCTGAAAGTAGACCAGATATCACACAGTGAGAGACAGGGAGCGTGGGAGACCTAGCCAAACTAGCTTTTATAGCAGACCCCTCTACAGATAACTCATTAACCCATTAATCCACAATTTGAATAAAGGGATTCACCCATCATAAGGGCAGAGTTCTAATGACCTCTTAAAAGTCTTCCTTGATCCCATCTCTTAATATCTCATAGTGGGGATTAAGTTTAACATGAGTTTTACAGGGAGAAAAGACACATTCAAATCATAGTATTGATTTTTTTTTTTTTTTTTTTTTGGTATAGAGATTGAACTCAGGGGCACTTGGCCACTGAGCCACGGTGCCCAATTTAGTATTGACCTTTTTTTTTTTTTTTTTTTTTTTTTGGGTACTAGGGATTGAACTCAGGGGCACTCGACCACTGGGCCACATCCCCAGCCCTGTTTTTGTATTTTATTAGAGACAGGGTTTCACTGAGTTGCTAAGTGCCTCGCCACGGCTGAGGCTGGCTTTGAACTCGCGATCCTCCTGCCTCAGCCTCCCAAGTGCTGGGATTACAGGTGTGCGCCACCGCGCCCAGCTAGTATTGACCTTTTTTTTAAAAAAATAATTATTTTTCTAGTTATAGTTGGACACAGTACCTTTATTTTATTTATTTATTTTTATGTTGTGCTGAGGATCAAATCCAGAGCCTTGCACATGCTTGGTGAATGCTCTACCACTAAGCCACAGCCCCTTAGTATTGATTTTTATGGGTAGTTTTCCTAAAACCTGTTTACAACTCCTAGGAAGGGCTTATTATTCTCTTTCTCTTTCCCTCTCCCTCTCCCTATTTCTCTTTATCATTTAAACCTCCATACTATATTTTGCAACAAATTTTCAATATGGACTTTTTCTACTCAATATGGTACTGTGTATAGTTTTATGTTGTTTTTTTTTTTTACTTCCATGTGTGCACATTAAAACGTAATGACATAGCATCCCACAAAACTGAAATGTGAACACATCTACCATTTGTGTTCTGAAAAACTAATTAATAATACATGTCTTCATCTCCCTTAATGTATTTGAATACATGGTACCTTGCCCTGGGAGGATTCTGGGACAATGATCACTATACATCTTAGAGCTTCCATTTCAAGTTTGTGCTGTTAGGAGTAAATCAAGGAAGACGTCCAAAGAGTAGACCTCTAGAGTCAGGTGGAAATAGAACGCACAGACTATATACCTTATATTATTATCCTCTTAAGCAGCAATTTAATTGGTGACAGTTTTGCTTCGAAATGGGTGGTGTTTGCAAGAGAGTTTTCCTGAGTCAAGCAAACAGCGAAAATCAATTTAGAGAGCAAATATGTTGCTTAATCTCCACTTTCTATATTTGTATTGTTGCCACAGGCAAGTCATTAACCCATGAATGCCTCAGCCTTCTCATATACAAAATGAGAATGATGGTCTATGAGATTTTCAAGGTCTTTTCCAAATATGAGAGCCAATAAAGTTCTTGGTGCTTAAAAATGAGCACGATGAAAAATAAAAATACACAGTAATTGCCACTTGCTTACTCGTTTTCAAAAATAATCAGTTTGGGTTGTTCAAATAACATAGAAGTATGTCAGAAAGCTGAATCACTAATCATGTCTTCCCTTCAAATGCCACCCCCAAAAGTTTAATGTTAATTGGAAGTTGTCACTTAAAAGGTAATATTTAACTAACAATCTTACAACGTATAGCTAGACAACATCTTCTGGAGACTTCACTAATTGTGTCCACACACCAAGTAGACTACATTTTTAGGTTATCACAATGAATGAAATGATCAACTATGTGATGATGGTGAAAAAGAGAGAAACTCCAGGCAGCTGTGAGGTCTGTACCGAATTGCACCTTCTCCCAGGAAATTGTGGTATGTCTATGCAGAGATTTGACTGGACTTTTGGAAGATACAAGTGAACTAAAATTATGGTGGTAATTAATAGAGGAAGGAGAAATGTGAGAACCAACGAGGTTAGAGGAAACCTTCCCTACATAGCTTGTTAGGTACCATCAGCCTCTCCAGAACAGAATATGCAGCAATCTTCTTCACTTAGGTCCAATGCAGGTGCTGCACACTGGCCACGCCCACAAACATGTTCCCAGTCACTGTGGCCCCTCCCACCCCTTCTCCCAGCCCTGAGCCGTGATGCCCTTGGAGAGGGGCAGCACCCTCCCCGCTCATTCACCCAAGTCAGGACGCAAGGGGTCTATCTTCCTGACTCATCCTAGTCCTCTAGCCCAAAGTCCATTTGTTCAAAAGAGGAATTGGGGCTAAAGTGTGTGCACATGTTGGACCCAAGAGAGGTGCACAGGAGAGGTGGGTATGGTGACCAGCTTGACGCTGTTTTGACACTGAACATCTTATATCCTTAGAAAAGCTCTCTGCCCGGAGAAGGAATCTAGGAGCCCAGGAACGGCTTCCTAGAAGAGATGACAGCCAGAGAAGCAGGGAAGAGCGCATGCGCGAGCGTGAGAGTGGTTTGTTACTGCACCGCACTGTCTGGAGGGATGAGAAAGCGACTGGGGGAGATCTTGGAGCACTGCGCGTTGAACTTGAGTGTGCAAGTGTCGATTTTTCACAGAATTGAAACAGATTTGCCCTGTTAAGCAGACACTTGAGACTAGTCCTCAACATGTAAATTGTGCATGGTTAGAAGCAGAAGCTAAGCTGTTGCCTTAAAGTGTCAATCTTCACTGTGATTCTGTGTAGAAGTTAGAATTTGCCTTGGCAACAAATTATTCCTGCTTTGGGAAGAATTCCCTTGTGCTCTCTCTTCGTCAGGTGATATAAAATAAGTACCCAACGTCCTTGGCTTAACACTAAACACTGGTGAAATCACGTGGACATGGGCCCAGTGGCAGGGGTGAAGGGGCCATTTGGAGATTAAATACAAACTTGAAGACACTTGGTTTCAGAGACTGATCCCAGGACCAAAGAAGATAATCATCTCATCAGTTAAAACTGTGTCCCAGCCGGGCGCGGTGGCGCACGCCTGTAATCCCAGCACTTTGGGAGGCTGAGGCAGGAGGATCATGAGTTCAAAGCCAGCCTCAGCAATGGTGAGGCACTTAGCAACTCAGTGAGACCCTGTCTCTAATAAAATACCAAAAAAAAGGGCTGGGGATGTGACCCAGTGGACGAGTGCCCCTGAGTTCAATCCCCAGTACCACCAAAAAAAAAAAAAAACTGTGTCCCAGCCCTAGACCACACAGCTTATAATGTGCCAAAATAAGCTGATTTTTTTTTTTACAAATCTTGTAATTGGTACAAGTATTTTGTATTATAAGATTATTATATTGAAATATAATGATAATGTACAGGAGGTTAAAACACTTTAAATATCATAATTTTAGTAACCCCTTTTTTAAAAATGTTTATCATTATACCAGGAAATGATCCAGATATCCCTCAAACCCAAGGACACTTGCAAAGAGGCTTGCATACAGACACAGGAGGGACCTGTGACTGTCATTTGTAGTTTAACATACTATCTATATGAATATCTCTTATGTATGCATGATTAAGTTTTACCTGTTTATATACTTAATATCAGTTGAATTGTCCTGTATACATTATTTTGTGTCTTTTTTTATTACTATTCAATACTGAGCCTTTTAAGATTCATGCATGTTGATAATTCAACTTATTCATTTTTAACCACTGCATGTATTCCATTGTATGAATATATATATATATCAATGTGTTTATTCATTCTACTATTGATGAGCTTTTGAGTTGTTTGGTTTTGTTTCGTGTGTGTGCGCGCGCGCGCGTGCGCGCACTCCCACTATAAACAATGCTCCTGTGAATATTCTCGTAAAAATCTTCTGATAAATATGTACAAGAGTTTCTCTAGCATATATGCCTAGGAATGAATGGTATCATTGAGTGAGAGATATATGCATATTCTGCTTTCTGAGATAATGTCAAACTATTTTCCAAAGTAACTGTACCTAATTATACAACTTCCATGAGCGAATGAGAATTCCTCACAATAGCAGTTGGTATTGTCCAGCCTTTTTCCAGTTGGCACATGTGGACCAGGCCATTTCTATTTTGTAAATATCTGCTCCCTGTTTGGGGCTTTTTTTGTTATAAATATGGTATCTTTTCATGAACAAAATTGTTAAATTAGTATAGATGTTGTATATCACAGTTTATGCTTTTTGTATCTTGCTTATGAAACACTCCTTTGCCCTATTCCTATAGACATTATTCCATGTATTTCCTTCTAAACATCATAGTTTTTACCTTTCACACTTACATCCTTAATGAACCTGGAGTTTATTTTTGTATATCAGATAAATATTTGCCTAAGATAGAAATACAATTTCCATTTTTAAATATGGAAATACTCCATTGCTTTCCTAACTCATTTGTAATGTTCAGCCAGTTGGAAATTGAGTTTCCATGTACAGTAGTTTCTGAGCTCTTTGTGCTAATCCATTGGTTTATTTAAAGATCAATGCAGAAGCCATTACTCATTGTAAGAAGAGAAAAACTATACATTGAAAATGTAATATTCATTCCTAACTTGTCAATGTATAATGCTAATCTGTATATTTACCCTTTTCTTGAACAGTCCAGGACCGTAAAACAACCTTACTTACCCCCAGTGGATACCTGAACACCTTAGGTAGTATAGAACCCTAGACTGTAGAAATTTTTTTTTCCTATATGCTCTGCAGCATAGCCACATAGTTCATCTGTCCTTGCAAGTTTTATGCTCTGGTGCCTCCTTTGCATCAGTACACTTGCACCTAAGAGCCATCATTAAACAAAATAAGGATTCAATGAACACAAGTACTGTGATACTGCACAATAGATCTGATAAATGAGATGGCTACTAATAACTATAGGGCAAGTAGCATATACAACAGGGATACTCTGGTTAAAGGGATGATTCACATCCTGGGCAAGGTGGAGAGGGGCAGCATAAACTTTCATCATGCTCCTCATAATGGCACATTATGCATTGTTAATTTAAAACTTATGTATTGTTAATTTCTAGGAACCTTCCATTTAATATTTCTGGCTGCAGGTAACAGAAATTGCAGAAGGGAAGCCAAGGAAAAGCCAGGGGTCCACTTTACATTACTTTATAGCCAGTGTTCACTCAGGTTTGATCACATACTTAGCACTCTCTTTGCTCATTATCCTTTTTTGCATCTCAGAACCTCCACCTGGAATCACCTTCCTTCTGCTTAAAATATATACTTCCAAACTGTATTTAATGAAAATCTAGAATCTTATGATAAACTCAGTTTTTGTTATCCTGAAAATGTCTGTTTTTATCTTCCTTCAAAGATAATGTCACTGAGTGAGGAAATTTTGGAATGGCTGTTATTTTCTCCCAGCATTGAAAATGTTCAATTGAAAATGTTCAATTCCAGCATCCGTGTTGCTCTAGAGGGGTCAGCTGCCAGTCTAACCATCACGCCTTTGTCGGTGATCCTTCTTTTTTCTACCTGTTTGCAAATTTCCCTTAATGATTTGGTTTTTCTGTTCTGATGTGTGGAGTCGTGATTTTATTCATTTTTCTTGAAATTCATTAGGTATCATTAATCTAAGTTTCCATAGACAGTACTTTCTGAGCTCTTTGTGTGTCTTCAACCAGCTCTGGAAAGTTCTCGTTTTTGGTTGTCAAATGTTCTCTGCCTTGTTCTGGAACTCTCACTAAATACATTTAGACTGTTTAGCTCTAGTCTGCAGCCTCTTGACCCTCTTCATCACTTGGCTGTGTCCCAGGGATTTCCTCACAGCCATCTAGTTCCATGATTCTGTTTAGCCTTGCTTAATATGTTCTTGGACCTGGCCACTGAACTCCTAATTATATTACTCATTTCTTATGGCTTATTTTTTATATGTGTTTAGCAGGTCTTATAATCTCTAGTAATTGCTCCAACTTTCAAGTTTACCTTTAATTTCCTTAAACACTTTATTATGGACATAATCATCTACCACATACCAACATTTTGGTCAACAAAGTGATGGTGAGCATGTAAGATTATAATGGAGATAAAAAAAATTCATACTGCTTAGTGACATCACAGCCATCATAGCCATAGTGACACCATAGCACATGCATTGTTCATGTGTCTATGGTGATGCTGCTGTAAACAAATATACTGCACCAACAATTGTACAAAAGTCTCCAGAGAGGTTAATTGTTTAAGTAAGCACATATAAGTGTGAGCATACAACTACATTCAGGACATACTACTTCACAATGATAGCAAATGACTATGCTACGAGTTTATGTATGTGTACACACACACACATACACACACACACACATATATTCATCCCTATAGCCTAGATGTGTGGTAGGTATACCATCCAGGTTTGTGTAATTACACTCTATGATGTTTGGACAAAGAGGAGGTCACCTAATAACATATTTCTCAGTTATATCCCTGCCATTAAGTGATGTATGACTGTATAGTTATATTCTCCCTTAGATAATTCCATAGCAACTGAGATAACAAATCCATGAACTCACTGAAGTGCAGCTGGGCAGAATTACCAAATAAGTATAAATCAAACCTGAACCTGCCAGATTAACTGTGTAAACTGCCATAATGTAAGTTTGCTACATCAGACCCCTTGTACCCACCTCCCAACTTCAACAAGGTAACTCCTGGACAAACTCCCTTCATCTGTACCTCTGCCCTCCCGCTCCATATCTGGGAAAGACAACCTCTCCAGAGACGGCAGATTCTACATCAATCATATCCGAGCTGCAATCACTTGTCCATGACAAAGAAAAAAAATACAGAAAATAGAAAATGCTCTGGAAATATAGTTCTTAAGATAGCACTCCAAACCACTAGCCAAATGGAATATTAATCATTAACACCCCAGCACAGTCATCTCAGAGGTCAAAATGCACCTATAATCAGCTACAAGAAAGTTGGATCTAATAAGTTTTCATTTACAGCTGCAGTCATCCAGCAGCCTGGATTATCAAGGGTTATTGGAATATCTAATAAGAGAACTAAAGGGACTCCATCTTGTCCTTCAGCAGCCATCTTAGGAGTTCTGAGAAATAGTTCTGTTTCTCAGAAATAACAGAACACGGAAAGTCCTGCCTCTGTACCCATTAATTGTTACCTAGCATAACATACTTGGCAACACAAAAAATAGCCGTTCTTTTTTTTTTAATCATAAAGTAATTTTTTAAAAAAATATTTATTTATTTGTTTTAATTGTACACAATACCTTTATTTTTACGTGGTGCTAAGGATCCAACCCGGGCCGCGCACTTGCTAGGCGAGCTCTCTACCACTGAGCCACAACCCCAGCCCCAAAAACTAGCAATTCCTTTTTTGTTCTTTTTTTTTAATTCAACGTTGTATACATAACAATAGCATTCATTACATTTCATATTACATATATAGAGCAACTTTTAACATAACACTGTTTAAATACAAAGAATATTCATACTATTCATGTCTTCAATCATGCGTTTAAGATACTGATATCCATCTCATTCTACCATCTTCTTTTTTTTCCCTTCATATTCCCTTGTTCCCTCCCTTCCCCTCCCTCCCCGTTGACCTAGAGTTCCTCTAATCCTCCTGTGTTCCCTAACCCAACCCCACTGTGAATCAGCCTACTTATTTCAGAGAAAACATTCGGCATTTGGATTTTTGTGATTGACTAACTTCACTTAGCATTATGTTCTCCAACTTCATCCATTTACCTGCGAATGCCATGATTTTATTCTCTTTAATTGCTGAGTAATATTCCATTGTGTATATATACTACATTTTCTTTTTTTAATATTTATTTATTTGCTTTAGTTGTACACAATTCGTTTATTTGTACGTGGTGCTGAGGATCAAACCCGGGCCACACACATGCTAGGCGAGCGCTCTACCGCTGAGCCACAATCCCAGCCCTACCACATTTTCTTTATCCACTTATCTACTGAGGGGCATATAGGTTGGTTCCACAACCTAGCTATTGTGAATTGTGCTGCTAGAAACATTGATGTGGCTGTGTCCCTGTAGTATGCTGCTTTTACTTCCTTTGGGAATAGACCCAGGAGTGGGATGGCTGGGTCATAAGGTGGTTCCATTCCCAGTTTTCCAAGGAATCTCCATACTGCTTTCCATAATGGCTGTACTATTTTGCAGTCCCACCAGCAATGTATGAGTGTGCCTTTTTCTCCACATTTTCTCCAACATTTATTATTGTTTGTATTCTTAATAGCTGCCATTCTGACTGGAGTGAAATTAAATCTTAGCAATTCTTATACAATGTAAATTGTTCTCTTTGGTTTCCATTTTTCTTGGGCAACATACCTTGTCAGAGATTGATTGTCTAGAAATTAGTAACCATCCTCTAACGTGTACTCAACTAGGGTCATTTTGACCCCCTTCTTTTCTACTTGCTTGCTGCTATGCCAACCTGGAAAGTCCCATGGGAAATATCATTGTACCCATTGCATTGTCTCACTAACTGCCCAATTCAGCTTCTGTACCCTGGCTTGCTTGTATTGGCTGAAACCCTGCAATCGAATATTCCACCCTCTGTGGTTTTTGTCTTTATAAACCCTTGAAAATAACTGCCGCACGCCATCATGTCACACTGCGTGGTGCGTGCATATGGTCACTGATCAGCTTAATAAAGGCTTCTTTCTAGCTTGAGTGTGATATGGCTTGGAGTTTTAATTTGCATTTTCCTGGATACAATAGTATATGAACAAGGGTCAAGAGTCAATTCAGTCCTCAGGCAAAACTCAAAAAAAAAAAAAAAAGGAATTACTAGGAAATACTAGCTTGATTTCCTAGTAATTTCACTCTAGAAGAGAAAATAATCTACCAAAGCAAAAAGCTCCATGACAGTTCTTCTGCCCTTGCAAAAACAGACAGAAGGCTTTCCAATAGGAATTTTTCTACTCAAACAAATTAGAAGATTGGATGACTTCATAGTAATGGCCTTACTGTAACAGATTTTAGTTCAACTTTGAAAGCTTAAGAACCCATAAATACCAGCCAAAAACTGGTGGGATAACACATAAAGTTATTTCTTCAAAAAAACATGGAATTTGACCTCTTTGACTTAAATATAACCTGGTCCAGCCATAAGGAAGACTTGTACTAAAGGAGAGAACAGAAAGCATCATGTTTAACAACTGCCTTTACTAACTGTGTTAGTCAGCTCTCTGTCACTGTGACCAATAAAGAGATGAACAACTTATAGGAGGAGACGTGTATTTTGGCTCCGTTTCAGAGTCTGGGTGCAGAGTTAGTTGGCACCATTGCTTTGGGCCTGTGGCAGCCCAGCACATGATGGCAGGAGTGCACCCAGGGAAGCTGCTCACTAGTGGCAGCCAGAAAGCAAAGCTGCCCCATTTTTCCAAACTTCCTTCCACTAGGCCCCACCTCCAAAAAGCCCCACAACCTCCCAATAGCGCCACAGGTTGGGGACCAAACCTTCCACACGTGGGCCTCTGGGGGACACTCCAGATCCAAACTATAACGCTAATGATTGATTTGAATTTTGCTTCTACATATCTTAATCACATGTGTTAGCATATGACACTCTTAGCTGAGACCAACTCCCATCAAAACTTGACAGTTTCACAATGATTTTAATCAAACAACCTTGTCCTACCCCACTAATTAGCACCAAATGCCACTTTCATTTTTTAACTATAATGTAAAAGAAGAACATGGTTCCTATGTTTATACAAAGTTCTTCTTTACTGCAGATTTTAGTTGTGACATCTATTGACAAAGTGATAGGAGCTGTCCAAACACATCACAAATACCTGAAGCAGATTTAATGTTATCACTCAGCTTTTACTTTATGTAACTTTTACTTTTTGTATAACTTTTACTTTTATAAAGCTTATAACTGGGATCAAAATGAATGCAACATAGCATTTGAAAGTATGTTATTTACAAGACAGAAATAAAATGATCTTACCTTATTTTGGAAGAAAGGTAATACTGAAAGAAACAAGTAAAAAAAGGCAACTGATTTCTAAAATTACATTTAAGTGACTAGCTTTTAGAACATCATCAATGGGCCACTAAAACAAGACGAGTAATTTTCTTTTTTTTTTTTCTTTTTTGTTTGTGTTTGTTTACTTCCTTACTTTAATCATACACAAATCTCAGTTCAAATAAGTATTGAGAATTAATGACATGTTTACTTTTTGCTTATCTCTTCTAATTAACTTGATTAAGGAGGCCATATAAATGCTTCAAAGCATTTCAGCCAGGAGGGCCTTGAATGAAAGGGAGCGAATGAGCAAACTGTTCAACTAGTAGTTAGTGACTGCCGCCAATCACAGCCCCACTGATGAGCTCCTGCCACGTGTCTGGAGGTGGACATACAGCTTGAGCCTCTGGGAAATTGGGTGTCACCCCTAGGCACTGCCCACTACCCTTCCTATATGTGGAACACTCATGCTGTAGATCTGGGGATCTGTGAGGAAGAGCAGGCTTCTGTGGAAGATTCTGCAACTGAAAATCATCAGGGATTCTGGGAAGCAGCACCTGCAGCCTCAGAATAGTTGAGGCAGTCTATCTCAAGGTGGCATCGAGCTGACCTTAAGGAAGAAGGACTCTTGTGAGCACCGTGCCTGCTGCAAAGAAAAAAAAAATCTATTTATTTCAACTTTCTCAGTAACTAGACCTAAAGCAAGGCAGTAGCTGAAATCTTTAAATGCATTATCTACTCATTGAATATTAAAAAATTTTTTTAAACTCCAAAAGTACCTAGTTCACCACTCATCCAAATTCATTTAATTTGCTTCCCCCAAATGCATCTCTAGATGTACAAATGTTTCTTTCCTGTTTTAAATGTTCAAGGTTTTGTATTTGTAAAAAAAAAAAAAAAAAAAAAAAAAAATCCTAATATAATAATCATAAACTACACTGTCTAGGCAGGGATAAACCTTAAAGCCAAAAAAGAAAACATAAAACAGAAGTTCTAAAAAGCAATTCATCAATAAAAATAAGTCATTTTCCTTTATCACCAGTTGGACTTACAATTATGTACCCACATCTGTCGTTTTAGATGTTTAAATTATTCATGAGAATTGTAAATATTCCTTCTGTGTATACCAGGATGAAGAACTCTGCCAAGGCAGGTGCAGGGACTAAAAGAATACCCCTTCCTGGTTACTTTTGTTACCTCTATTTTTAAAAAATAAAATGAAATCACCCCTGAGGGAAAAAAAACCCTCCAAGATATGCCTCTAGTGGTAATTTTTGGAATGGAATAAGACATATTGCTGTACAAAAAGGGAAAGGAAAAAAAAAAAGCCAAGCAAGGTGCACTGTGTCAATCCTAAAGCAGTGTGACATGGCAGTAGGGAGGAGCTTCTTCCCCAGGAGCTCCATAAAATGACAGCCCAACGCCACCATGCCAGACGGTGCTCCAAACCTTCCTGAAGCTGCAGGTGCTGCTCCCAGAATCCCTGATGGATTTCAGTCGCAGAAGCTTCCATCGAAGCCTGAGTTCCTCCTCGCAGGGCCCTGCGTTCAGCGTGAGTGGTTCCCTGTACAGGAAGGGGAGCGTGCAGCGTTTTGGGCCTGCACCCAGCGTTTATGGAGGGGCTGGAGGCCATGGCACCCGCATCTCGACCTCCCGACACCTTGCAAATGGGAGCGATCTCATTGGCAGTGGGGACCTGTTTGCTGGCAATGAGAAAATGGCCATGCAGAACCTCAATGACCGGCTGGCAAGCTATCTAGAAAAAGTGCGGTCCCTGCAGCAGTCCAACTCCAGCCTTGAAGTGAAGATTAAGCAGTGGTATGAAGCCAACGCGCCCAGTGCCGGCCGTGACTACAGTGCATATTACAAACAAATCCAAGAGCTGCAAAATCAGGTGAGGCCTGATACCTGGGTTTTCTATCTCGCTGTTGAGCCTCTCCTGATAGCTCAAGAGAGCAATGTATTAGGTGGGTCTAAAAGCATGTTGTAAAGCAAAATTAGGTTGCAATGCTGTAATTGTAAAACTGCCACACCTATCATACGCCCTTAATATCAGAGCATCTGACTATATAGCAGGATGACTTTAAATCAAACTTTTTAAATCTAATTTCAAATTGCAATAATTTATCCTCCAATCTTACAGTCTGTATCTTTTTCACAGCTTACCATGTCAGGGATACATGAATAGTAAACAATTTTTTCCGAAAAGACCTAACTTTTTATGTTAATAAATGATAATAAATCTTTCTATGATAATAAATCTTTCTTAGTTTGTCACCTAATCCCCACAACTTTTGAAAGTCAGTTCAGGGGTCTTTCTGCTTTCAGTCATATAAATGTTACAAGTGTGAGAATTCTATAGATTTAAAAAATAAAGTGATTCAGGGTGGAAATAAAGAAGCAGGGGTATAGGGATCTTAATGATACCAGAATTTTTAAATACTCTGTTTACTAATCTGATTTTCATCACCAAAGAGACCACTTTTACAGTAATAAAACATTCTATTGCTTCCAATTCACGTTTATTACAATCATATCATGACCTTCACCTATGTTATTATCCAAGACAGGTGTAGTTCTCTATTTTATCTCATATGGAATAAGAGTAGAAGACTTTGCTCCCAATTGAAGATGTCAGACATGACCCAGGGCACTTTTTTTGCTTTACTGTTCTTATCTAATCAAGAAATGTGTCCCTTTCATTTTCATTTCTGTTTTATGATTCATGTTCCTTTAGAGCAAAGGCCACTGACTTAGCAGCAGGTCTCTTTTTCTCAAGCCATATTATAAACGTAAGTGCCACTTGAATTCAGATTCTATAGGAGGTTGTGTTAGGATTTCTGAAACTATGGGCACATGAAACAATTGTCTTTAAATTACTCTTCCTGTCAACAGATCATTCTTTCAGGCTATCACTTAAAATGTTCAAAATTAACCAATCATTCTGCCATATGTGTGTCATGATTTCTGAATCAACTTGGAATCATCCCCAAAACATAGGCTCAGCCATCAGTCCTGTGTGGCTGGGCACAGCCAGCATATAAAGGCAGCCCTCTCTCCAAGACTAGATCCACTGAAAGAGACATGTCACAGTAACATCTTCTACAAGTAGACTTGTGGCCTACATGCATCTTAGAGAACTCTCCCACTAGTTAACCACTTCTTAGGACCCAGGGCTTATCCATCCTGATATCCCTAGGTCCTAACCACTCCTATCATATGGCAAGTGTTCTTTCATAAGTGTCAACACTTAGTGGACACTGACAAGGCACAGAGTACCATGCTGGGCATAAAAGAACACAATGGGGGAACATATGTGATTTCCAAGAAACAGGGATGGACAAAGCTACCACCCAGAAGGGTCAGTGCTGACGGGGAGAGCTGTGCAGGGCACTGAAAACGAAGGCTGGTCGTCCAGCTCTGCTCTGAGGATGTCACTGAAGGCTTCCTTGAAGCTACGTCGCTTAAGCTGAGACGTGAAGGAGAAGTGGGAGTTCGCCAGGTGAGAGAGGCTAACAGGAATGTTCCAGACAGGAACAACATGAAAGACAAAGCACTCAATAAAGCTTGATGACTCAAGTTGACTGCAATTCTCCTTTTGTAAAGTAACAAGAAAGTGGGCCAAACCCTGGGGACCAAAGTTCACTTCATGCATTTTTCTTTTTATATTAAATACCCACGTTATTATTCCTTGTATATATTCCTATGTGGAAACCCTTGACGTGAACAACATATTTGATGTAATTGAGGGTATATCTGAGGATAAACCCAATCATTTTAAACTCCTATCCATCTGAAAGTGTCTCTTTCTCGTGTTTCTTTCCCCAGATTGCGGATGCTCAGTTGCAAAATGCTCGATGTGTCCTGCAAATCGATAATGCTAAACTGGCTGCCGAAGACTTCCGACTGAAGTAGGTGCTCTAAAACCATGGTAAAATTTGCAGGAAAGCAATTCCTTTTAGTAGTCCTTCAGAAATCCTATTGGTGGTAGAGAAACTACCATTAAATGTTTTCACAATCTTAAGACATAAGGGATGTTAGATGCTACCTAATCCAGCCCAACATTCTGGGATAGACCTCTCTTCCACAGTCTTAAGATTCAGCCACCTAGTACACAGCAGAATATCTCTGATAACTGCTACTATTCTTGTTGGTTAGTGTTAGCTGCCCAAACATTCTTTTTCAGTAACCTGGCATCTGCCTTTTCACCCACTGAATCTAATTCTGTCCTTTGAAGTAATGACAAAACAGCTTGGAATTCCTTTTCTATACAAATGCCCTTCTGTTATCTAAAGAGAGTCAAATGTCTACATTTAGTGAACCTCCAAGCAGACACCCCGACTCCTTCAAGTGCTTACATGTATGATCAAATTCCAGGGTAACCCCTGATACTTAACAGTTTACCAGTTTTTTACAATATTGTCTGACCAACCAAAGAAAGGAGGCCGAATCTATGATCAATACATTTCCAATTGTGTTCACTTGCTTAGAGTCATGGAAGGCATGTGATCAAACTGCTCTTCAAGAACTGCTCCCACACTGGGGCTTCCTCATCCTGAATCTGCATCACAATGAAAGTCCTTTGTGGCTTAGAAGGGTAGCATTTTAATGCTAAAAGGGATTAAAAAGAAGGAAATGGAAAAGCATATCTGAAGATTAAAGCAGTAAAAGTTCTTTTTCTTTTTAAATAAATTCTTAGGTTTTTTTAAATTACTTTTTAAAAAATACTTATTTATTTGCTTTTAGTTGTACACAATGCGTTTATTTGTACGTGGTGATGAGGACCGAACCTGGGCCACGCACATGCTAGGCAAGCGCTCTAACCGCTGAGCCACAACCCCAGCCCCAGTAAAAGTTCTTAATCCCAATTTTGTAAGTCAGCTTCAGAGTGATCTGTTGCATTATCATTGTTTTAAAGTTTGCTATTTTAAAAAAAAAATGAGGGTATCTAAGATTGCAGAGGAGGATATCTGACCATTTGAGGTGATTCACTCCAAGCACATTTGTTTACAAAGTAATAAAAATAAATGGATCATGTGCTTTCATTAAGCAAAGCCAGCCATAATTAATATCAATAATAAGAATCCTTTGCTAACACAGTAATTGAAACAAATGTTTGAAATTTTTCTTTTAAAATATCTTATAGCTGGGCATGGTGGTTCTGGAGGCTGAGACAGGAGGATCTCAAGTTCAAGGCCAGCCTCAGCAACTCAATAAGGCCCTAATGCAACTTAGTAAATAAAATAAAAAACAAAAGGGGCTGGGGGTGTAGCTCAGTGGTTAAGTGCTCCTGGGTTAAATCTCCAGTGCAAAAAAAAAAACTTAAAAGAATGTAGAAACTTTTTAAGTTATTGCAAATCACAGAGATTACATTATGGAGCAAATTATCTGATTCCTAGGTTCTCATGCATATTTCATGAATGTGTAAAGGGAGACATTATAAAGTATTGGCCCTGATCTTCTCACATGCGACATAAAAAAATCTATCTTGCTATATTAGATTCTCTCTCCCATAATGACCTCAGCTGTCTCTGCACACTAATTCATTCACAGATTTGAGACTGAGAGGGGGATGCGCATAGCAGTGGAGGCTGATCTCCAAGGTTTGAGTAGGGTCTTCGATGAGCTAACCCTAAAAAAGACAGACGTGGAGGTCCAGATTGAAGACCTGAACAAAGACCTGATTCTCCTCAAAAAAGAGCATCAGGAGGTGAGAAAATGATCAGAAATGGCTCTGGGAATGATGGAATAAGAAGAAAGAGGAGGAGGAGCAACGGGGGAGGAAGAAGGGATGGTGGTGGTGGATGTGACTGGGATGAAGATGTCAATAATGATGGCAGCCCTCTCTCCTTTTCATAGGGCTGCTCTAGGTTAGATGACATAGAGCAGTACCTGGACCACTGAAGCCGTGCATGAGTTATTGTTCTCCTTCTTTTTTACTCATCCCCAGTGAAAGCAGCCATATATGTCTTATGTCTTTTCTGTCCCACCTTATCTAAGAATGTGCTCCAAACTAAAGTCAGGATTTTCACTCCCTTAGGAAGTGGACGTCCTGCGCCGGCAGCTGGGCAATACCGTCAATGTGGAAGTGGATGCTGCTCCAGGCCTGAACCTTGGCGACGTCATGAATGAGATGAGGCAGAAATACGAAGTCATAGCCCAGAAGAACCTCCAAGAGGCCAAAGAACAGTTTGAGAGACAGGTAACAGAATCCTTCTCGAGTGTGAGCAAATGTGTAGAAGCTGCCCTCCCAAAGGAGATAACTCGCCTCCTTGCTCCTTCCTTTCTTCCTTTCTTCTTCCCTTCCTTCTTTCTTTCCTTCCTGCCCTTCCTCATATTTTCTTCCTTTCCGTACTCATATATATTTTTTTCCATTCTTGGAATTTCAGACGGAAGCTCTGCAGCAACAAGTCATAGTGAACACTGAAGAGCTAAAAGGAACAGAGAGTCAAGTTACAGAGCTGAGACGCACCTATCAGAACCTAGAGATAGAACTCCAGACCCATATTAGCATGGTAAAGCATAAATCCCTGCCATTTCTCAATCCAGCGTGTGTTTACTAAGTGCCTGTGTTAGGAACTCTGGGAATGCAAAGACCTCTAAGAAATGACCTCTCCCCTGGCAAAGCCATCAGAGAAACAGGTCCAACAACTAATAAAAAGAAAGAAATCGAGGAAAGGGCAATGCACTGCACAAACGCAGAGGGAAAAGTAGATCTGGGAGAGTTCACCAGGAAGGTGGCGTGTAAACTAGGTCTTAAAAGTTGAGTGAATTTTAAAGCTGGAGAATAGGAGCCACGACATTGCAAGCTAAGCAAATTGGCCAGCCCATGGTAAATGACGCTGTGGTAACCAACAGCAACAATACCACGTCCATCGTGGGGTGGCTGCAGCTCTGCTCCATGACACTGGGGCAACGCTGAAGGAGTGGGCTGTATCTGAGCTCCTTCTCAGAAAAGGCATTCGTCAGTTTCACCTGCATTTCTTTAGCTGGAGAAAGTCACATGACCAGGCCTGGCATCAATGAATAGGTCAAGGAAGTGTAATTCTCCATTTCCAACACAAATCACGTGACCAATCCTGATGAAGGGATGGGAGGTGTAACCTCCCCACAGGGTGGGGAAGCAAATACTGAGAACAATAACACAATGTAATGCACAGAGGGAACAGTGGGTGCAAAGTTCAAAACCACAAAGGAAAAACCCAAGGGCCAGGATCCTGGCCTAGATGGAAAAGTGAGAGAAAGGGCTGGAAATTGATACCCACTGGGACTAGCTGCAGAAATCCTTCCCAAAAGAAATTAAAATTGAGTCATTTCTTACATCTAGTCCTCCCATAAGGAACACTCTGCCTATCTTGTGCTCCTAGAAAGAATCTCTGGAACACACACTGGAGGATACAAAGGCTCGCTACAACAGCCAGCTGGCCAGCATCCAGGGGCGGTTGAGCTCCCTAGAGGCCCAGCTGGTGCAGATTCGGAGTGACACAGAACGCCAGAGCAATGAATACAGTGTTCTTCTTGACATAAAGACCAGGCTTGAGCAGGAAATTGCTACTTACCGCCGCCTTCTGGAAGGAGAAGATGTAATGTAAGGCTCTTAGAATCAAGTAATAGTGTCCACATCTGTGAGCTATTCTAGTTTGCTTTCCACCACTCCTTACCCAGCATCAATGCAATCTGTAGGACAAAAGCAATTACACACACACACACACACACACACACATGCACACACAACATCAAGACAAAAAATATACCCCCAAATAACACACACCCCCAAAATACCAAGTATGGCCTTTGAACTTGAAGTCACATGGTAGGACTGAATTAGAAGATGGTTATCTAAGTCAGACAGATTATACTTATGTTCATTTTTATGATTAAAATATAACTGAAAACACAATAACTTTTTTAAATTCTCCTTACGGGCTCACAAAGTAATCAGTAGGCCCCAGAGGTTCATGGGAACCAATTTGGGAACCATCAATGTTAGAGCAGCAATGTAGTCTGCAAAGACTACATCCAAGGACATCGACAGGTAGGATCCAAGACTTGAGCTTCTATTCTGTTGTTTTAATAACAAAAATTTCTAGTATATGTTCAGTGGGCCAGTTTTGAAGCGACATATTTTTCAAGTTAAAAAGCAGAACATTCAAGTTTGAAATAACAAGCCTTGTCAAAGGGAGAAAATATAGAGAAAAAAAAAAAACAGCATCCAAACACATATCACTCAGGCTTGGCTTTGAAACAGAAAAGACAGAAGTTCACTCCATTTTCAAACTGGCAATAATGCTTTCTTCTTCTTTTTTTTTTTTTTTTCCTTGTCCAAAAAAATAAAAGAACTGAGAAACTACAGTTAAGCAGCCTGGAGGAGAGAGGTAAGTATTCTATGATTTTGCGCTTTTTCTGTAACACTGAAATCTCAACAGCTTTCCAGTAATTCCATATGGGAATTTATCCCTATGATAGGGCAATTTTCTTGGCCCTTGTTATTGCTGCCCTGAGAGCCTGAAAATGAAAAATAAAACTCAAATGTGAACTTTACTTATTTCAAAACCATGTATTTCTGTTTGGGATGGAAAGAGTAAGAAATTTACAAATTGAGGGAGGGTGGCACAATTTCAGCATCCATTTATAAAATGAATTTAAGATTATTTAAGAAAAAGAATGAGTTCAACTTTTTTATTCTAAAAGAAGGAAATAAGCTGGGCATGGTGGCACACACATGTAATCCCAGTAGCTCAGGAGGCTGAGGCGGCAGGATCAGGAGTTCAAAGCCAGCCTCAGCCAAAGTGAGGTGCTAAGCAACTCAGTGAGACCCTGTCTCTAAATAAAATATAGAATGGAGCTGGAGATATGGCTTAGTGGTCAAGTGCCTCTGGATTCAATCCCCAGTACCAAAAAAAAAAAAAAAAAAAAAAAAAAAAAAAACCCGAAGAAGGAAATAAGTACAAAATAACAATAATAATAATTTAAAGTTGAATATTGGTAATAATAATTTAAAGTTGAATTTCATGAATCTGTGGACATGGGCCTGAATTAACATTTAATGTCTAATGTGCACTCAGATACAAAGAAAACCAGGAAGATTAAGACGGTCGTGCAAGAAGTAGTGGATGGCAAGGTTGTGTCATCTGAAGTCAAAGAGGTGGAAGAAAGTATATAAACAGCTGCCAGAAGGAGACGCTGCTGGGGTTTCAAAAGAAACGTCACTGTGATTTTTACTCCCTACAAGAAAGTGGCCATCTGAAAGCACTATTCATACTTTGTAGTGATCAGAAGGGGGAAGGGGAAGCCTATTTATCAGTCTGTGCAATTAAATACAAACATTTTATCAGAGGAGCTGCAAATTGCCGGCAAAAATGAAATCCAATGAGCACTAAAATATTTAAAACACCATTACTGCCAGCTTTATCACGGAGCACATCTATTACAAGCTACCAGATGCTAATATCAATTATACACATCTCCATGATACTAAACCTCGGAGCAGAGGAGTCTATACAAATTGCAAATAAACCTCTCTCTCTCTCTCTCTTTTTTTTTTTTTTTTCCTATTTCTGAATTGCTAAAACTCCTTTGGGAGCTCCTGGATTCTTCACTGAACCAATTTCCTGGTTAATCTTGTTGGGTGTTTCAGGATCGTACAGTTCTGCCACCTTTAAGCTATGTCTGCTTTTCTCCCATTGTCTCTACTGCTTTTTAAAACTCAGCCCAGCTCCTTGAGTAATTTGAGAGTCAAATTCCAATCACAGATGCTGAGCGACAGGAGAAGGGGGCACACCACGTTTGTGATGAGCGAGACCCTTCTCCAGGCAGACCGGCATCTCCTTTTGATAATAAACTGCTTAAATCATCCATCGAGTGCCTTCTTTCTTTATGTGCCGAATGCATATTTTGAAATGCCTCTCACCATTTTTAATAACAGCTTTATTGAGATGTAATTCAATAAGTCCACCTTTGTAATATGTATAAGGTGAGCCACATCATTGTATCCCATATAATATTCAAACTCGCCTTTGTTGAGATGTAACTCAGAAGTCCAATTTGTAATGTGTATAATTTAGTGGCCTTTGGTGATGTTCACAGAATTGTGCAGCCATCACCACTATCTAACTTTATCACCCCCAAAATTCACTCCCATTCCCATTCTCCTTCCCTCCAGCCCCTGAAAACAACTAATCTATTTCCTCTCTCAATGGATTTTGCCTATTCTGGATGTTTCATATAAATGAAATACTACAGTGTGATCTTTTGTACACAGATGTTCGCAGCAGTGTTATTCAAAATAGCTCCAAAGTGAAAATAACCCAAATGTCCATCAGTTGACGAATCAATGAAACGTGGTGTAGCAAGACAATGGGATGTGATTCAGTAAGAAAAAGCAATGACGCACTGATACCGCTACACCATGGGAAAACCTCAAAAGCATCATGTTAACTAAAATCTGAAGACTGAGCACACATACTGTATTCTCACCTCTTTTGCATCTTAGTGAGTGATAACTGCCTGTGAATGTCTATAGGGAAAATTAATTTGTCCAATATATTTGTGTACTAGTGAATAGATTGGTTGGTTGAACTTAAGATTTGATATAGAAGTTTATAAATTAGTAGGATATTGAGTTTGAATATTATATGGGACACAATGATGTGGCTCACCTAAAAGTAATAATATCTGCCAGTTATTTTTTTAATTTTTTAATTTTTTCTCTTTAATTATACATGACAGTAGAATGTATTTTGACATCTCTTACATACATGGAACATAACTTCCCATTTTGGTGGTTGTACATGATGTGGAGTCACACTGGTTGTGTATTCATATATGAACATAGGAAAGTTATGACTGATTCATTCTACTGTCTTTCCCATTCCCATTCCTCCTCCCTTCCCCCCACTGCCCACCTTGTCCAATCCAGTGAACCTTCCTTCCCCCCTCCCTGTCCCCACCTGTTGTGAATCAGCATCTGCATATCAGAGAGGACACTTAGCCCTTGGTTTTTTGGGATTGGCTTATTTCATTTAGCATGACAGTTTCCAGTTCCATCCATTTACCAGCAAATTCCATAATTTTATTCTTCTTAAGGCTGAGTAATATTCCATTGTTTATATGTACCACATTTTCTTTATCCATTCACCCATTGAAGGACACCTAGATTGGTCCCATAGCTTAGCTACTGTGAATTGGGCTGCTATAAACATTGATGTGGCAGTGTCACTATAGTATGCTGATTTTAAGTCCTCTGGGTATATGCTGAGGAGTGGGATAACTGGGTCAAATGGGGGTTCCATTCCAAGTTTTCTGAGGAATCTACATACTGCTTTCCATAGTGGTTACACCAATTTGCAGTCCCACCAGCAATGTATGAGTGTGCCTTTTTCCCCACATCGTCACCAACATTTATTATGACTTGTATTCTTGATAATTGCTGTTCTTACTGGAGTAAGATAAAATCTCAGTGTAGTTTTAATTGCATTTTTCTAATTGCTAGTGATGTTGAACATTTTTTCATGCAATTGTTGACAGATGGTATTTCTGTCTGTTCAGTTCCTTTGCCTATTTATTGCTTGGGTTACTTCTTGTTGTTTTTTTTAATGTTTTAAGTTTTTTGAGTTCTTTATACATCCTGGAAATTAATGCTCTATCTGAGGTGCAGGTGGCAAAGATTTTCTCCCATTCTGTAGGCTCTCTCTTCATGTTCTTGATTGCTTCCTTTGCTGTGAAGAAGCTTTAATTTAATACCATCCCATTTATTGATTCTTGATTTTACTTTTTGAACTTTAGGAGTCTTGTTGAAGAATTCAAGACCTAAGCTGACATGATGGATAATGGGTCTACTTTTCCTTCTAGTAGTATCTGCCAGTTATTGAGTACTATGAGCCAAACGGTGTAGCAATCATTTCACACATTTTTCATTTAATTCCCACAACAATCGCATGCCAATATATGATAAATAGCAACTTCATGTGGTTGGACCTTATTATATTATAACCATTTTATTTTTTAGTATTTTATATGAAAACATAACAGAAAAAAGCTACTGTTGCCAAGTAGCAAAGCAAGACGAAACCTCAGGCTATTTTCTAAAGCCATGACACCCACTTAAGCAACTAATTATTCAAGAGGCAATATGTGATCCTCTTTTGAAGTAGGCATTCGCTACCCTTGGTTGTTTTGTTATTTTCTAATTGCCATTTTCCCTAGCCAAATATAATATAGCCAGCGTGGCACAGGTCCAGCTTGGTTAGCTAACATTACACGCAAGACCTGATTCAGCATGACTTTTGTCAGGAAAGATTTTCATTCCTTTGCTTTTTTGAAGAAGTAAAGAGGATTCAGCCTTGGTTATTCCTACTTTCCTTCCAAGTCATGCCAGTTAGTAAATTACTTTGGGGATGATGAGACATAATGGGTTAATTTTTTTTTCTGAGTTTTTGCAATACTCGATTCAGTTCATCCCTTTTTCTCACCATTTCCTCTTGTTTTCTCATGATCTGTTCTTTGAGTTAATGTGAATTTACTTTTTAGAGAAAAATAAATTTAAAATTTTATACCAAAAAAAAAAAAGATGTTAAAAATTCTTAGAAGTGAATTCTCTTCCACCTATGAAGACACATTAATGATCTGATGCTTTGATATGCAAATACCAGAGACTATGAATCTGGTTAATAAAATACCTATGCAGATGTGTTTGAAATTAATAAGGTATGACCATTGACGTGGCAATAATGACACTTGGTTAAAAGAGGTAGGATGATTATTCTTAAATCAGTTTCTCCTTTGCTTTTTGATCTATCTCTAGTTTCTTTCAAGCAATCTTTCAAAGAAAGTAGCTGAGACAATACATATGTGCAGAACCAGATGGCCAGTTCTACTTCCAGTCCTGCCAGTAGTTTCTATGTGAAAGTGATGCATTAACCTTTGTGTCTGCTATTCATCTTCTACAGGTTAAAAACTGGGGTAGCACAAACCTATTTTGGACAGGTATCCAGGTCCAGGGAAGATCTGTAGTCCTCAGATTCAGGACTACATGTTATTACACATTAGAATCATCACCAATGTATTCCATCACTGTGTGTGAATCACCAATGCAGAAATGGAGCTTAAAAACTCAGAGAAAGCCCGGGCACAGTGGTGCACACCTGTAATCCCAGCACTTGGGAGGCTGAGGCAGGAGGATCACGAGTTCAAAGCCAGCTTCAGCAATGGCGAGGCACTTAGCAATTGCATTTTATTAGACCCTGTCTCTAATAAAATACAAAAAAAAAAAAAAAAAAAAAGGCTGGGGATGTGGCCCAGTGGTCAAGTGCCCCTGAGTTCAATCCCTGTTACAAAAAAAAAAAAAAAAAAAAGGAAACACTCCAATGAGGTTATGATGGAGACAGCTATTTTTTCTGAGCTCTGGGGATTGTTTCTACACAGAGCCCTGCCACATTGAAAAAGGAGACTGATACAAAGTGACATAAAATCAAAGACTGGGGTTGGGATCATGGCTCAGCGGCAGAGCGCTTGCCTCACCCGGGTTCGATCCTCAGCACCACGTAAATGTAAATGCATTGTATTGTGTACAACTAAAGTAAATAAATAAATATTTTTTAAAAAAACAAAGCCTGACCAGTGACACTCCTGGACACCTTCTTCTCTCACCCTTACTCACTCAGGGTTGGTCTCAAGTACCTGAGTACCCCCCCACCAAGTAACAATTGCAGCTTAAAGCATTAATTCACAATGTCCATTTTCAAATACCCTTTCAAGCATCTGTTTTCTCTCTCCTAAGTTCACTTCCTAAATTCCCCTTACTGGGATATTATTTTTATCTTGCTCCTCTCCACCACCACACACTGCCTCTAGAATCCTCCCCTGCTTCAAGGACCATGGAGCTCTTAAGTCCAGAACTCAGCCCCACTCATCATGGTCCCTTGGGATCTTGTTCATCCCCCAGCTCAAAAGCACAACATAAAATCAGCATACTACAGCAATATAGCCACATCAATGTTCATAGCAGCTCAATTCACAATAGCTAAACAATGGAAGCAACCTAGATGCCCTTCAATAGATGAATGGATAAAGAAACTGTGGTATATATACATAATGGAATATAACTCAGCATTAAAAGAGAATAAAATTATGGCATTTGCAGGTAAATGGATGGAGTTGGAGAATATCATGCTAAGCAAATTAAGCCAATCCCAAAAACCAAAGGCCGAATATTCTCTCTGACAAGTGAATCCTGATCCATAACAGGGAAGGGGGAGGCATGGGAAAAATGGAGGAACTTCAATTGGGCAAAGGGGAGGGAAGGGAGAGAAGGTGCATGGGGGCAGGAAAGATGGGGGAATGAGGTGCACATCATTACCCTAGGTACATGTATGGTTGCACATATGGTGTGACACTACATCGTGTACAACCATAGAAATGTAAAGTTGTGCTGCAATTGTGCACAATGAATCAAAATGCATTCTGCTGTCATATATACCTAATTAAAATAAATAAATAAATTTTTACAAAAAGCACAACATAAAACATAGGCAACCCAATATTCTTTATTCACTCCCAGGATTTTAAAATGTTATTCAAAGCAAGAGATGTTACAACCCGAGTATCAGTGAATTGCAGAAAGTGACAGGTCTATCTTTCAGGGAAAGAACTCAGATGGAAAATCCTGCCATCAAAGATGAGGAAACTAATCCAGCTGACATGAAAGGAGTGCACACTTTATCTAATACAAAAAACTAAAGATTTTTAAATGCCACATAAATAATTTTCTCCATGGTGTAAATTCCCTAAACTTCATAGAAGTGAAAGATATATAATTCCTTTTTTCTTTCTTTTTTGAAGTGCTCAGGGTGGAACCCAGGGCCTCACACATGCCAGGCAGGTAGGTGCTCTACCACTGAGCTACCCCAACACCCCATCCCCTACTCCAGCCCAAGAAGCCTTAATTCTTAGTAACAGTTCACCCTGAATCTAGTCATTTCCCTCTATGCCTCAACTTATGCAATCACTTTGCCAACAAGCCCAGGATTGTTTTGGCTTTAAACATTCCCACCTGCCTGCCTAGGCATTCACGCAGCTGTCAAAGAAAATCATGATCACTTCTGAAAGCTCTCAGGCGGATACTTGATAGTTACGACCACAATCCAACCAACTGAGCTAACCAGACACCCCAGGAAGGCTGACTCACTCAGCCTCCCCTTCCAAAACCAAGCCATTAAAGAATTATGTGTCTTTTGAACTTCTGAAGCTGCTTCCCACTCCTACCTGGATTAAGAATAAATATTGGTCAATGCGTACCTGTAAATTAGGCCATAATCATTTTTAAATGAAATGCATTTTAAATGACACAATTAAACACATTAAGAATTAAATTTTTGCAGGGTGCAGTGGCGCACGCCTATAATCCCACCAACTCGGAAAGATAAAGAGGGAAGATCATAAGTTCAAGGCCAGTCTCAGCAATTCAGCGAAGCCCTAAGCAACTTAGCTAGACCCTGTCTCAAAATGAAAAATATAAAGGGCTGGGGATATAACTCAGTTACCACACCCTGGGTTCAATCCACATACCGAAAAAATAAAATAAGATTTAAGTTCTTTCAAGTGAAATAACTCCAAGAAAGAAACGATAAAGTTTATCCAAACACTATGCTTGGATTCAGGATAAAAATAAATTAGACATTGTCCTTACCTAAGATGCTTATAGTTTAAAGTAATATATGTATAGAAACATAAATGTATAATATGTACACCTAATGTGTAAATATGGAGCAAAATTATTTAAATTGTATATATAAGTGTTAAAGTTGGAAAGTATACATTTCAGCACAAAATTGGTTCTAATTTCAAAAATACAAGTTAACCATATTCCCCTCTTATGTGATTATACCATTAAATTACAGTTTTGAATTTGGCACATTTCTTTGGCTCTGTGAGCAAGAAATAGCCTCTATTTTTATTTCTAGTCAGTGAAGTAGATTCACTGGGTGTTGGGAGAATGCTGCTTGTGAGTAATAGTTAACAGCCACAATGTCAGGTTCCTATGTGGGAAGCACAAGCTGATCTGTACTTTATAAGGTCTCTGGAGGTGTGCCGAGAGGCACCAAACTCTAGCTAAGGACACGTTTGCTTGTGTGTTTGCAAGATTTCGTGCATGGTGTCATTTCTAACAAACACTGAGGAGTCTTTCTCTGCATCTTGGCCCAGGAATTGAGAAGTCCAAGGAGAAAGCTGTATTTAAAATGCAGGAGCCAGAGCACCTGCTTGATGTGCAGAGCAGAAACCTGGCTTTACAGTTAGGGAGGTCAGAGTCACCATGCGTCCTTTTTATTTTCACTGTCAGCAGCACAGTTTTATTGTCTATAGAAGGTACTTCAGATCCAAATCCTGTTTTGTTTTGTTTTCGTACGGTACGGTACCAGGCATTGAACCTAGGGGTGCTCAGCCACTGAGCCACATCCCCATGTCCCCAGCCCTTTTTTGTTTTTCATTTTGAGACAGGGTCTTGCTAAGTTGCTAAGGCTAGCTTTGGACTTGGGAAGCCTCCTGCCTCAGCCTCCCAAGCCACTGGAATTATAAGTGCACACCACAGTGCCCAGCTGAGACTCAAATCCTATCTCTGCTACTCCTGGCTCTGTGGTCTTAAGTCCTTAATAACCTGACCCTCAGTGCATACATTACATGGAATGAAAACAATACCTTAAGAATTTACCATGAAGTTTAAAAAATAATGTCTTGTGATCCACTTGTCCCAGTATCTGGGAAGCAGTAAGTACACAATAAATGATAACAGTTCAAGCAAGGATAATCTCAGCCAAAATGCTTTTATACAAATTTAAGGAATCCTGGGTAAAAATCTCTATACAGCACTTCCACTTAACAAGTTTCTGTTCTCTCAAGAAATAACACAAATGGATCATGGACTCTCTCATCAAGCCATCTGCCTTTGGTTGCTGCCTCCTTCCCACATCCCTAGTGAATGTGCAACTTCTGCAGATCTCTTGCTTAAAACCCCTTCATTTAGAAATCCCACTTGTTTGCTCTTTGTGATTTGTATAGGTTGAGGGAAAACATGTGCATTCTCATGTATCCCTTATGTAATAAGGTAAAAAGAAGTTAGAACTGGATTTCACCATGGAATCAGCATTTCTGCCCTGAGAAAGTGCTTTAAGAAAGAAAAAAAGAGTTGGGGGACAGATTTTGAAATAGTCCTTCCATTTACCAGAATTGATCCTGGACATTCATTATGAAGGTTTGACATGGGTTTCAGGTGTGACCCCTCCACATCCGCCCCAGATCCTCAGTGGGCATTGCAGGCTTGGCTTGGGATTATAAATGGTTAAAGAACCTCACCTTCAGGGAGGCTGAAATCAGGGCAGATAATATCTGGACACTTGGGTGCATGGGGTTGGGTTCCAAACTAGGAGGAATCCAGACTACAGTCCATACTCTACCGTGGCAACACAAGCACTGGCCATTGTGAGGATCACCCCACTGAGATAAAGGCCAGCAAAGAATTCTCTGGGAGCCCCTGGGGCTGAAGAATCTCCCTGTGCATGGGGCATCTGCACAATGCCACCCAGCAAAGACCTCTGAATGCTTGTTTCTGAGAGTGTGTAACTGCACATATGTTAACATCAGGATGAAGGTAACAGCCAAACCTATCTAGAGAGTATGTTGGAATCAATTAATATACCATACAGCTTGCCTTTATGCCAATACTCTCTTCTCTAATTGTGGAAAAAAATTTCCTCATACATAACACACATTCATGACCCATTCATGATTTATCAAGAGAAAAATCAATTCAACAAGTATTTATTGAATGCTGACTTTGTATAAGACATTGGGCAAATGGACAAGACATTGACGATGGAGCTAACCACAGACCCAATGCCTGAATACTTTCATGTTGGTTTGGCTGAAATACTTGATTTAATTCTCCAAAAGGCCAAACCATGTTGATATAATTCAATTTGAACAACAGGTATAGACTTATTCCTCCTGTAATCTCTGCAATTGAAGAAAAATGTCCCCAAAACATCAAGATATTGTTTTAGTCAAGAAAAATCAAAAGTGCTTCATATGCCTATAGAAAAATAATAAACAATGGACAAGTATTTGGTATGATAAAACTAATAGTTTTGAGTAAGTAGCATCTTAATGATCACACTGGTGTTCAATAATATTGCCGAGAAGGTGTGCTTTGACAATAGCCTGATCTCTACTTTAAAATGTATAGAAAGCCTTCTGAAAGTTTTCTTTGTTATGAGAGGCATATATTGTAAATCAAATAAGAATTCCATTTTTATTTTTAAAATCTATAATACTAGTGATTTTTTTTTTTTTAGATAAAATGAAAAATTCAATCCAAGTACACCAAAATGAAGAGATTTTCCATAGCCATCTACAAGGCCCCTTTAGGAGAACAGAAAGTTCCTGTTTCCCAAGAGGCAGGATCTACATTTTTACAAAAATTTAATGTATTTTATCTCTCTAAATCCACTCTAGTTAAAATACTTATATATCCCTAATATACTCAGTCAACGTAGGCCTTATTAATGAAATTCAGTATATATGCCTTTGCAAAAAAAAAAAAAAAAAAAAAAAAAACTGTCATTTAGACAGAAAATCTTATTTCCTCAAATACAGAGAAAATTGAATGTAGAAATCTGAATCCAGCAAAGAATTTCCAAGAATCTACAATCATGCTCTACACCTACCTTTTTAAAATTCAAGTGATAGTTAATTATATAATATTAAGAAAGAAAAATCAATTATAAAATTTTATATTTTACTAATTGTGTTAAAATACATACACAATCACTGATACACCTACATCTATATTTCCTGCAGCTTCCAAATTACTTATTATATACATACACATATATAGAGGGCAGGCATGGGGAGAGAGAGCTATATTTTTAAAAACCAATACTGGAATTATTTTACAATGACCATGTAAAAAAGAAATCCTTACTCTTTCTAAACTTATCAAAATGCTCACAAATTATATTACCGAGGACTTCCCGCTATTCCTAGAATTGCACTAGTAGGTTTCCAATTATCTATAATTTCTGTCGGAAAACAGGCTTCTCTCAGAGTAAGGTACTTCCCAGCAGAATGTTACTGTTTTCATGCTCAAACCTAAGCCATATCAATTTTTTTTCCTAAGTTATACTCCATATTGTATAATATGTCAAAATACACTCTACTGCAATGTATATCTAAACAGAACAAATTAAAAAAAAAAAACAAAGAAAACCCTGCAGCAAATAATAATAATAATATAATAATAAGCCATATCAATTTCAACAGCAAATAATATATCAAAAAAGAAAGTACAACACGAACTTTCATTTAAAAAAAAATAAACTGGACACTAGATACAACTCGTTGGAGCATGTTTCTCTAAGCTTTCACACACAAAAATGTAAAAGATAACATTTGTTTGTTCTATGAACATCCCTTTTAATCAGATAGTCAACTAAAATGGCTTGGCTTCTTGAACTTGGAATCTTAGTCATTTCTTAATGTGGACACTGTGCTTTTCTTCCTCCTTATTGATAAAGGCAATGAAATCTGAAGCCTTTACACAATCCATTCAACCAGTCAACACATTTCTTGAACAACTATGATGGGAAATAGCTGTTGAAGGATTAAACATAAAAGCTGCCGGGTGCAGAGCTGTGAGCAATGAAACAAGGCCCCTGATTTCCAAGGAAAAAAGACCTATTA
The DNA here is from genome assembly GCA_025594165.1 of Tamias sibiricus. NCBI lineage: Eukaryota > Metazoa > Chordata > Mammalia > Rodentia > Sciuridae > Tamias > Tamias sibiricus. Next base: position 23,637,544 of record CM046660.1, on the reverse strand, counting down.
CACACAGAAAAGTGCTTTTTCTCTCTCTCTCTTTTTTTTTTTTTTTTTTTTTTTGTAGAATATTATAGTTGTTCCAGCAGTTTTTCCTTTGTATAAAATTGACCTTGTAGATAGGTTTGGAATGCACATATGTTAACATCACATAAATAGTCAAACCTATCTACAAGGTCATTTCTATATGAAGGAAAAACTGCTAGAACAACTATAATATTCTACCAAAAAAAGAATAAAAGCACTTTTCTGTGTGTAATAGATCTTTTTATTTTCTTTTCAGAAAAGAGAAATCATGCAACACCTTAATGACAAGTTTTTAAAATCTTAAAAATTCAAATTCTAGTATCAGCCTGGGAAATGCATTCATTTCCCACCTTCCGCCAGCCCATTTCACAGTTCCTCCTGAAGCTGTATTCCCCTGAAAGATATTCTAGATCATAGTTGGGTGGTTTCTAATGGATTTCCAAAGGAAACAGGAAAGAGAAGTGAAAACCTTGAAGCTTAAGGTTTAGGAGGAAGTATTCATTCATCTATGCATTCGACAGTCTTTCCCGTTGTGTATAGGATGCTGGACAGTGCTGAGAAAACAGTGAATAGAATAATTTAAAGAAGAAAAATTTTGTATGACAACCTACCTCTACTCCACCCAAGCTTTCTTTTCTGTATAACAGCTATTTAATGGAAACGATTATTCAATTATTTCTATATCAATGAATTTTCGCTATTCATAAATCATTCACTTGCTGAGTGGAACAAAAATTTGGGGAAACTCCCTACTTGGAATGGGGAGAGTGAACTTTTCAACCGTGACACCCATCTCACAGCCTATAAAAGGTTAACCCTTTTGGCTTGCTGGCACTGCTTCCTCTCCAGTTGCCACCCCCTTCCCTGGTCCCCGGGGCTCTCCAGCAATACCATGTCACTCTCAGTGCGCACCTCTGGGCTGTCCCGGCGGCTCTCCTCTCAGAGTGGGATGTCGGGCAGACCCAGGGGCATGTCTGCTTCCAGTGTTGCCAGTGGCTATGGGGGAAGTGGCTATGGGGGAAGTGGCTATGGGGGAAGTGGCTATGGCTTTGGAGTGGGCTATGGAGGAGGCTTCTCTGCTGCTTCTATGTTTGGTTCTGGGTCTGGCTTTGGTGGTGGCTCTGGAAGTTCCTTGGCAGGAGGACTGGGTGCTGGCTATGGGGGATCCCTGGGAGGTGGCTTTGGAGGAGGGCTGGGGATGGGCTTGGGGGGAAACCTAGGAGGTGGCTCTCTAGTTGTCCTTTCTGGCAATGATGGAGGCCTTCTTTCTGGATCAGAAAAAGAAACCATGAAAAATCTGAATGACAGGTTAGCCTCCTACCTAGATAAGGTCCGAGCTCTAGAAGAGGCTAACACTGAGCTAGAAAACAAAATTAGAGAATGGTATGAAACACGAGGGACTAGGACTGTAGACTCAGGGTCACAGAATGATTACAGTAAATACTACCCACTGATTGAAGATCTCAGGAATAAGGTAAGAACATGGTTTCTGGAGTGGCTTTGGGAATTATTTTTCTTTTATTATTACAATATTTTATAGTGAAAATTCCCTACCAGATATTTTTCAGGTTGTGCTTGAAGAATTTTTTCATCCCAAGAAGTTTAGGGGTCTGGGAGAGAAGCTCAGTGGCAGAGTGCTTGCCTAACGTGTGCAAGGCCCCGGGTTCGATCCCCTGCACCAGAAAGAAAGTTTAATTCCAACTATCATTTACCATATAGTGACTATAGTTCTACTATCTTCCTAGAAAATGTATGTTTAATTTTTCAATATTATTTTATAAATAAGTTTCCTTAGGAAAAACTGAAACTGCCTTAAGCTGTTAATGAAACCCAGCATTTAATATTACCACTTGAACTTTGGGTCAAAAATATGTTTGTAAACTACTAGCATGTTAGGACTTCATCTTTCATGTCTCCCTTTATTTTGCCAGATTATTTCTGCCAGCATTGGCAATGCCCAGCTCATCTTGCAGATTGACAATGCAAGACTGGCTGCCGAGGACTTCAGGATGAAGTGAGTAAAATACACGGATGATAACTGACCTTTCCTACCACATCTTCTTGTTCCCTATTTTCCTGCCTCCATTGATAGCAAATATTTCAAATCTTCTGAAGTTCGCATTCTCCATACATTTGGTGTTTGGCAAAAATGCACATAGGACATTCTAAAAAGTAATTAGAATCAAACACACTTCACCACATTGCACATTCTTAAAATAAGTTGCTTACTCTTAAGGCTATGGATCACCAAAGTTGTAATTACTCCTAATTCTACTAATGTCCTCAACTTAAATTTTCAATGTATCAAAATGAACTAATAATATTTTTGACAAGGGGTTCATTGAAACAATTGTTTTCCTGATGGCACATACAACTGAAAGATTAACCATCCACTTACATTTATATGTCCATCTCCTTTTCCATACCCCATCCTTCCAGACGTAAGGAATAAAAGCTTTTTGCATTACAAAATTTCCACACAGGAAGGTGATGGGCCTGAACCTGTAAGATCTTGTCAAAAGCTAGTGAAGAAGTACTGATGTTTTAAATAAAATAAATCGTGATGAAAATTAGGCAAAAAGAGTAACTATTATTTAATTTTCAATTGCTTTTAGGATGCCATTAGAAACAGCACCCAGAGATAGGGGCTGCTATTTACTCTTCATAGCCCCAGCAGCCGGCCAAAGGGGACTCTGTTCCCTGGGATGCACGGTGCTATTGGGTTTCATTGCTGATAGAAAAGCATAACCTCATAATTTTTCCCTTGCCCTTTCTCCAATTGAACAATTAATTGCGATACGAGGAGAGAGGAAAGAAGGGAGTCACAAAAGCAAAAACTGTACCACACACTCTTATGCTGTTATTTTCAATCGTTGCAGAGATTCATGCACCAAACAGCCCTGAAGATGGCAGTGGCCATGTCCAAATTGGTGTGTTGAATCCCTAAACTGCTTTCAGGTATGAGAATGAGCTGGCTCTACGCCAGACTGTGGAGGCCGACATCAATGGCCTGCGCAAGGTGCTGGACGATCTGACCCTGGCCAGGACTGACCTGGAGATGCAGATTGAGAACCTGACTGAAGAGCTGGCCTACCTGAAGAAGAACCATGAGGAGGTCAGAAGTTGTTTTGTTTTTTGTGTTGTTGTTTTTTCTCCCAGACCCCAAGATTACAATTTCAGATTGGCAAATCTAGAGTCAAAACATGGCCTGTGAAGGTGGCCATTTGTTTAGGATGTGTCTGTGTGCTGCTGCTACTAATGGTTCCTACTAAGGTTTAACAAATTAGAGGCACTTTCTGATTTTGTCATTTTCATTATTAGGTAATGACAATAAGAATTTTAATTATCTTGATGTAGTGGTTTTGAAAAACTATACGCAGTATTTCACAAGTTAGATAAAAACAAGTCTACCAATAATATGTAATGCTATACATGCCACACATGGAACTCTGGTGGGCCACAATGTATATCAGAGGCTGGTATAGAGAACGGACACCAGCATTAAGTTTCTAAAGGAGTCTCTACTCGATTTTCAATGACTGGTACAAATTCTGCAAGCCTGGGTACTGCTTGCAGCCCTCCATCCCCTTAGCTGTATTGAAAACCCTCCAGCAACATGCATACCAAGCCTCCCCCTTCCTGTACAGAAAGTGGACCCTCTAAAAGGAGAGCCAACTAATCCCTCTGGCCCCCAGGCACAGCACTTAAAAGACCTGTGAAAATATCTTTTTTTTTTTAAAGTCAGAAGAAAATTATGAATGTTTAAAGAGTTTTAACATATTAATATATTTGTCTTTACACCAAGTCAATCAAAAATATATAATGTTTACTATTGTTGTAATGAAAGAGGCCCAGAAAGGCAAAAGCATCTAGGGCCCTCTAAAATCACAATGGTTCCCCAGCACCTCGCTTTTTCACTTGCTGTCCCTAGGAGCTCCTAAGTTGCCGGGCAGGTGGCCCAGGTGAGGTCAGCGTAGAAATGGACGCTGCACCAGGAGTGGACCTCACCAGGCTCCTCAACGACATGAGGACACAGTATGAATCCATGGCTGAGCAAAATCGGAAGGACGCCGAAGCCTGGTTCCTTGAAAAGGTAACACAAAAGCAAAAGGCTTTGATAACAGTCGCTAAAAGACTGCTCTTGACGCTCCAGCTCCCTGCGCCCTTGTGCCTTGCAGAGCGGGGAACTCAGGAAGGAGATCAGCACCAACACAGAGCAGCTGCAGTCCAGCAAGAGCGAGGTCACCGACCTGAGGCGCGCAATGCAAAACCTGGAGATCGAGCTCCAGTCCCAGCTCGCCATGGTAGGCCTGCCGCATCGTTTCAACTTCCAAACACAATGCTGCACCCAAAGCATGTTAGACCAATGGCTGCCCTCCTGTCTTCACTTCCCTTCATTCATGTCTGTGCCGTTTCCCTTCCACTTGCAGAAAAAATCGCTGGAGGACTCTTTGGCTGAAACCGAGGGTGGCTTCTGCTGTCAGCTGTCCCAGGTGCAGCAGCTCATCGGCAACCTGGAAGCGCAGCTGCAACAGGTGCGCGCAGACGCGGAGCGCCAGAGCGCGGACCACCAGCGCCTGCTGGACGCCAAGGCCCGCCTAGAGCTGGAGATCGAGACCTACCGCCGTTTGCTGGACGGGGAGGACCAAGGGTGTGTAGACGTTGAAGTTGGAAATATTTTCTGGGGCTGATAAACCTAATGCATTTTTTTGTTTTTGTTTTGTTTTTTGTTTGTTTGTTTGTTTTTCCTGCAATAGGAGAAAGGGTTCTTTAGTTGATAGAAAATAACAAATCTAGGAAATACAATGCTTGGGATTAATTAAATGCTGTGCAAAGTGTTTTCACACCACACCACACCTGATAATTCACAAAATGCTGTGATGAACAAAGACAACACAAACAGAAGCAATATGGTTAAGGAGTACCTGCATGTCCTAGAAAAACTGCCCATTCAATTTCTGGTATCAGTGACCTGATGCTAAGATGACACATCCCATCCTAGCCATCTGAACCACCTCAGACGGATGGTGATAAATCTTCCAGAAGAAATAGCAGGTTTGGACTAGAGAAAGAGAACTCAAAGCTATAAAATGGGAAATGGAATTTCTGAAACCAAATCTTCCATTAAATGCCAGGTCTCTTCACTATGAGAGCCTGTTTTAGGCAGGGTTTAGAAACAAGTGTGCATTGAACCAACTGCATCATTCAGTCAGTCAAGACATTTGGAATATGTTCTCTATTTTACCACAGTATTCCATAGCTTTTATGATTGTCAGCCCAAATAGAAAATTCTCATTTCTTCTCATTCCAGCAGGAATCACGTGATATCTTTTCACAGTGATGGATTTGATGAAAATTTATCTGTGACAGGCTCCAAATCTCAAGCCCAGTCGATTGATTCATCAAAAGGTATGCAGATAACAATCACTGAAAGTAAATTGGAATCACATTTGTTAATGACTAAAACTGTAAGATCTCTTTGAACATTACAGTATTATTAATAGTTTAAATCTAAAATATATCTGTATTCTCAGCTAAGGAAAAACATTTGTGTATTCTTACAGCCAAAAGATCAGTCCCGGACTAGGGGTGTAGCTCAGTGATAGACCACTTGCCTAGCAAGTACAAGGCCCTGGGTTCTACCCCCAATACTGCAAAGGGGCGGGGCAGTCCATAGCATAGTTAAACTTTTTGCAAGCCCAGGGGTGGAAATCATATTCTCCAAAGAGGTACTATGAGTACCACACCACTTTTTAAATTTTTAAAAACAAAAATATTTATTTTTGCATTTTCACTGAGGAGAAAACAATTTTTGTTTTAGAATGTAAAAGTTGCTTTTTTTTTTTTTTTTTGGTACCAGGGATTAAACCCAAGGGTGCTTAACCACTGAGCCACATTCTCAGCCCTTTTATTTTTTATTTTGAGACAGGGTTTCACTAAGTTGCTTAGGGCCTTGCTAAATTGCTGAAGCTGGCTTTGAACTTATGATCCTCCTACCTCAGCCTCCTAAACCACTGGGATTATAGGTGTGTGCCACCACACCCAGATAAAAGTCACTTTTGAAAGTTTAAATTCGATGGATTGAATTAGCTAATACATAATTTAGATGCTTAAGTCAAACAACAGCCAATTTTGGATTAATATTTGAAACACTAACATCTGCCCCCTTTATTCCATTTTACTCTTTAGACCCAAGCAAAACCCGAAAAATTAAGACCATTGTACAGGAGGTGGTGAATGGTGAGGTGGTCTCATCCCAAGTTCAAGAACTTGAAGAAATAATGTAAAATTTTGCAAAATCTATCCTGTGATTGGTTCCTTAAGGACAAACAATTTACAACTAGAAATGATGCTTGCAGAGTAAGATGCTGTATGAGTTCAGTCTCTATTTTGGTCTGTTTCATTCTCTTTGTATTTCCTACTCACTTTGAGTCCTTTTTGCTCTAATGAGACAATATCCAATTACAACCAAGCAACCATGTTGATCTTCATAACAAACCAAAATTACTTTATCTTCTGGACCTGGAATAGGCTTTTAATGAACTTTCTTCTGGTGATCTGGACTGTTTTGATTATTCACAGAACTTTGACAAAGTAGTATTATTTTAATGAAACTAATCTTAATAAAAGGCTAATGGCAATAATATGAAGTGTATGCATTCTTGATTCCAACAATAATGTTGAGGGCTTAGGGAGACGTTTTTGAAATATTAATAATAAAGGAAAAAACACTAGGACAAAGATGTCCAGGTTGAAGATTAAGTGAAGAAGGTTCCTTTAGAAGTCCTATCCTATTTACATCAGCCCATTTAGATTGCCAAAAACTTGTAGTGTCCACTACAAGGGATAACAGTTGTCCTGTTAATCTTCTAGCACATTGACTGGGTATGGTGACCCACTATTAGAATCCCAGCTACTTAGGAGGTTCAGGAAGGAGGATTTCACAAGTTCGAGGCCAGCCTTAGCAACTTAGTGAGAGTCTGCCTCAAGATAAAAAGGGCAATGGAGATAGTTCAGTGGTAGAGTGCCCCCAAGTTCCATCTCCAGAAGTAGGGGGAGGGGGAAAGAAAAAGAAGAAGACAATCATGAGACCCTACAGCATGCCAGATTGAAGACTCGGTGATAAGTAAAATATGTCCTTGCCTTACGTGGCTCAGAGTTGGGGGAAGAGGCAGACATCTACCAGGAATGGTGTCACTGTGAGAGAGGCTAAAGCTAAAGAGGAATTTAAAGGACACATGGAGGAAGAAGTGGCCGATATGTCAGGCAACAATTAAAAGCTTCATACAAAAATCAACCAGGCAGAGGAGAGAGGAAGGAAACAGAATAAATACATGTGACGAGACCCAAGGGTGGGAACAAACGTTGCTTTGCTCTCCTTTCTCCTAGCTGGCAGCAGTGAGGCCCAGGGTGGAGTGTCTATTGGGATGAGTCAGAGCCACGAGCCAGTAACAGAAGTCATGTTCTGAGCTGGGGCAGGAGGCAGCCAAAGTCTAAGCCTGAGTAGATGGTGGTTTAATCTGGGTTGCCAAATTCAAAACCCTAAAAAGAATACAAGCACAGGGTTTAATGGTTAAGAATCTGGGCTCTTAAGCCAGACTGGGTTCAAATCCTGACCCTGCTACTTAGTAGAAAATAAATTGACCTCTGATCTTTTAAGGTGGAAATAACAGCAATGCTAGTATCTGCTTCACAAGGTGGGTGTTGTCAAGATTAAAACCCCAGCAACCTAGAAAGCACTGAGAACGTACTCAATGCTCGTGTCTCATCATCGTTTACTATATGGAATCAAAATGGGATGGGGAAACCAGGGGAGGGATGAGCAAGAAGTGTCCAGGGCAGCAGAGGGGAAGGAAGGAGCCAAGCCTGGAGGAATGAATCCCAGAGCTGAGTGCAAAGCCCACAGAGGGCTCTTGTGCCCTTTTTTAAAGCTGACTTGCTTCTTATGCAGCTTTCTGAAATCAATCTTTGTTTTGCTATTTCAGGTCCTCCATTCATTTCTCCAGCACACATCCTAGGAGGACTTCACCTTTAACACCCAGAGAGTCCCTATCCCCCAGTAAGACATGTCACTTCCATGGTACTCAAAAGTGCCAGCACACAGTTACTGTCTTAAATAACATCTGTTTTTCCATATAACCACAACGGAATGGTGCAAGACTCAAAGGAGAAAGGGGTTTGCACAAGGGTAAACCCAGTGCTCATTTCTTAGCCATCTTAGTTTCTCAGCATTCCCCCCACAGGACCCTCTGAGACACTACTTTCACTGGAAGCTTTTTCTCAGACTTCCTTCTGTGACCTCTGAATGTTGATTCCATCCTTCTCTTTGTACTTGCTCCCCAGCAAATTTCATCTAATCCCATGGCTTCAAATACCATCTAGACACTGATCACTTCTTGCAGCCACAGTGGCCCCAGGGATCCTCACCTCCTAGTACTCGTGCCCCATTGTGGGAAGCCCCCCCACAATGAAGAGAAAGCCGACCTGTGGAGGAAGTGACAGGATAGGACTTCAGAGGACAGGTATAAAAGTATTTCAGCTCTGTTCTGCTCTCTTGGATCACACACTGTGCAGGAAGTCAGCTGCCTGCAAGGTTAGACCATGGGGGCAGTGGTGGGGGAACTACCTGGAAAAAAAAAATGATTGCACAAAACTTCCCTCTGAGTCTCTGACAACCAGGATTTCAAGGAACAGCGGCCAGTCCCAAGTAACAGTGCTTTCCTAATAATCTTTCAGAATATTCTATAATCTTCACTCAACTAAGGAAACATTAAATTTCTTATTATCTGAATCCATATTGCCCTCTTCTCACTGTCCAGAAATGCAATTAACAGCAACTGTCTTAGTCTTTTCAGAATGCTGTAACAAAAGACCTTACACCAAGAGAGATAAAAATGACAGAAATATATTTCTTTTCAGTTCTGGAAGCAGATTCAGTAACTGGTAAGGGCCCGCTTTCTGGTTTGTAGACGGTGCCTTCTTGCTACATCCTCATATGGAGGGAGGGGCAATCCTCATATAGTGGGAGGGGCAAGGCAGCTCTCTGGGGCCTCTTTTCATTCATAAGGGCACTAATCCCATTCACCAGGGCTTTGCCCTCCTGACCTAAACAACTCCCAAAGCCCCACCTCCTAATACCATCACACTCATCATTAGGTTTAATATATGTATTGGAGGGACACAAGCTTTCAGACTATAGCAGCAAACTTATCTTGAACTCCAGTTTTTGTTCACTAGACCACAAGCCCTGATTCTACACAAGCATAAAAGGCCCCTCTGGACTCTTATGAACTGCAAAAGTGGAAGGTCTGTCTTTAAGGAAAATATCTCACTCAGAAGAAGAAAAGAAAATTTTAAAAAACCTAAGGAAAAGATTAGACAGCAAAAGATAAATAGATTGTGATTATTTTAGAATCTAAAATGTCACCGATTTAAAATTTCACTTTTATATGTATTTATTTTGTATTAAGTGAAAAAAGGTCTGGAAAATACTATAGGTACTGAACTGTTCCTCAGTAATCTCTTGAGGATTAGCAAGGGCTGTGGAAAGTAATGTTTTCTTTTGTATGTTTTAAAAAATGTTTAACAAACAGCATGTATGACTAATAAACCGGAGGGCAAGAGGGGAATGACTTTAAATTATTTGAAACAAATGGGTTTGCAAACAGGTCACAGTAGGACCGGAACCACCTGGAAAAACAATAGAAAGCCAAAGGTGCTTGTTTAGGCTTTGTAAGAGCGCCCTCTGCTGGAATCTCAGGAGAGCAACTTTATTATTTTTATTATTACAATTATTAACACATATTAATTGTAAAAATTAATGAGCTTCCCTGCAACATTTACATACATGCAAACACCATGTCTTGATCATGTTCTCTTCTCTTCTGCCCTCTCTTGTCCTCTCCTCTCTCTGGCTCCCCTCAATAAAAAGTAATTATTTAGAGTTTAGAACTCCAGACAGCAAATCTGAACTACTCGGGCTGTAAATAGTATACTTGAATATCAAGTGAAAATGAAAAATGTATTCATATGACTAAGTAAATGGTTTTTTATGTGGCACTAAATGTTTCTTAACTCTTGGAATTGAATCTAAAATTTAATGTCATCGTTTAATATTAGTATAATAAGCTTAAAATCAAACCAAAAAAGTTGGGATGGTAATTCAATGAATCCTCTTTCAATTGCAACAACATATTTATAAAAGACTTGTTATGACCAGAATTCTAGGTTAAAAAAATAATTTCCTGGTGAATAAATAAAGTATGACAAACCCCCACACTTGAATACAACCTGCCAATAAATAAGGACCGAACTAATCTACAAACACTGGGGAAGCCAGGTGCTGCTGTGGGACACACCTGTGGTCCCAGCTACTTGGGAAGCTTGGGCAGGAGTATCACTTGAGCCCAGGAGTTCAGGGCCAGCTCAGGCAACATAGGAGGACCTGTCTCTTAAAAAAAAAAAAAAAAAAAAAAGCTGGATAAATTTCAAAACCGTTATGTTGAGCTAAAGAAGTCAGACTAAAAGAATATATACGAATATATACTGTATGGTTCCATTTATATGAAACTTTAGGAGACACAAAGCTCATATACAATGACAGAAAGCAGATCGGTGGTCACCTGGTCTGAAAGCAGTGGAGGAGCGGGGATTAGCTGGTTAGTTGGGGAGGGACACAAGAAAACCTTTAGGATTGATGCAAATGTTCTATGTTTTGATTGTGGTGATGGTGACAGATGAATCCGTTTGTCACAATTCTACTAACTGTACAGTTAAAATGGGCACACCTCAGTGTATGGAAATCATACCTCTACAGAGTCAATTTTACAATGATAATAGCTGAGCTGTCTGTCTTCATGCTGATACTGTGCGGGAGCACCGGGACCATGTAGGATCAGCAATGGTGTGCTAGAGCAAGCCAGCCCTTCTCCTGAGTACTATTCAATGATTTTCCCAGCTGGCTATTAAACCACTGAAACTGGCCACGATGGGAATATTTATGCCACAGAATTTGGGCTTTCCCTTTTTTTAAACTCAGTGTAACCTGGGAGCTTTTTCACACCAGTAGTTAAGAACACATTCAGGAGCTGATGGCCTCCGTTTGGGGTCAGCTCTGCCATTTTCTAGTGGTTTTATTCATCACTGATCTTCAGTTTTCTGGTCTGTAAAATCAGGACAGAATAGTGCCTACCAGCAAGGGGCATAGCTCAGTGCCAGAGCCATGGATGGCCTAGCCTGGGTTCTATTTCCACCACAGCAAACAAACAAAATGAGAAGAAAAGAAAAAGAAACAGCACCTGCCTTACACAATTATTATAAGGATTCAGTGAGTCAAGTCATACATGGAGGATAGTGAGCACTAACCAAATGTTCACTGTTACTAGTATGGAAAAAAATACAACACAACTAAAGAAATTAACTACTTTGCATATTTCCCCCAGATACTTATTTTTTCCTTTCCCTTCATGCACACTCCTAAACAGCTCCAATTTTGAAAAAGAAATGTACAATCCTTTTTCATCTGAAGTATTTCTCCTTAGGGGTCTGCTTAGTTTTGTCAGCTGACATATGCTGGGGGGGAGAGGTTTATATTGATCTTCTCTCTATCACAAGTTGAGCAATATGAAGCCATAAAGCACTGTAGAACTATAAGATTCTAAGATTAATGTAGCTTCTCAAACTGAAGAGAGGACTCTACAAATAAATAACATGTCCGAAAGGTGGAGGAAAACCTTCACACTCTTGGAGATGATCACTCATGATTTTAAGGGGTTTTTTGTTTGTTTGTTTGTTTTTTCTTAAACTAGCAAAGTGTAACTTCAAACAAAATCATAAAATGGTGTGTTTGCAAAACTCAGAACAGATAGTTAAACTCTATAGAACATAAAAATATGAGCATAAGCTTGTCAGCAACAATTTCTGCACTCTTATCTTCCTTAAAATTAAAATGATCATGAACTTTAGTTGCTGAAAGATATCCTTGTTAATGTTTCACTATGCATATATTCCTAATTAAATGTAGCTTCTCTTCAAATTCATGGAAATGAATATATAATTTAGAAGTAGACCTTTAAATAAACCATACTAATAAAACAATTCACAGAGAGCAGTGGGGTCTGACAGAAAGTAGATGGCACTTGAGATTCTCAGTGACTCAATATCTTACACAGAACAAGTTATTCAACTTGAGATGATTCATCTTTTACAAAAAGAAAATAATAATATCACATATAATCACATTAGCCCAGAATTTTGGAATCAGGAAAAACACTATAGAAACAGGAAACTATGATCTGGGCTGCTCAGAATATGTTCATTTTAGTTCTGGACTTGGAACCCATCTCCTAAAGTTATATATATGTGAAGCTTCTACTGAGAAAAGTGTATCCATTTTGAAATATTTCATTTGATTGCAAAAACTATGGGATTTTTAAAATAGCTTAAAGCTGCAATTTCACATTTCAAATGAACAGAGCCTCAAATACAACTTTTCTTAGCCAGTTGAAGTGTAATTTTAATTTTTAAATGATAACAAGTTAGTATAATTATAAATCTACATGGTATCATGTAGTATTTGCATATTCATTCATTCAACAAATTTATTTAGCACCAACTATATGTAAGTCTTTATATTCTGTTGACAATAACCTCTGTGTTTGTAAACTAAAGACAAATGCATGATAGTTTCATAACCTTTTTTTCTTTATTGCATCTGTGAAAATGGAATAAGGTAAGTCATCATCATTTTTAATTGGCAAATGTCATTGTCCCACATGTAAGATACACTGATCATTTAACAAAGGTGTGAGGAGGTGGAATATATGACACCTCCTCATTCATTGTCATTAGCTTTAAAAGGACCAACTCAAACTATTAAGCATATATTTTCAGAGCACGTTTTTTAAGTATAACACTCAAATGTTTAGATACCTTTTATATTATATTTTACACTTTATAAAAGTACATCCAAGGTACTTTTGAAAGTTTTCAGTGGATACCTATTCTAAACAACCTTATGTGATGATATCTAATAAGTGACTTGAGCTGGCTGATAAATAAGAAGATAAATTTCATCTCTGTTTTCTTAAAAAACAAACATATACAATCAACATCCAATCAAGAGACAACCCTAAACAAAACCTGTAGGATTGGATCCACACTAATCAGAATTCACCAGGGGTGCTGTAGATAAGGCAGAACAGTGAGGTCTAGTTTCCCTGCATCCTTATTCAGAGGGTGGAGATAAGGAAAAGTCTTCTGGGGCAAAGTGAAGTTGGAGAATTTGACTCAGTTCCCCCTTGGAGTCTTCACTGGCAGCTCTCTCTCTTCTGTGCACCTCCGGAAAGTGTTTTTCAGTTTGCTGAGCTTATGAGCTGATGGAGCTAGGAGAACTGAATGCTGGCCAGTGGGAAGATGAGAAGCACTCAAGGGGAAGGTAGGGCTCAGCAGGGAGGAGAAGCCGAGCACAGCTGAGTCATCATTATCATGATTATCTGCTGCCTCCAGGGTACACAGCAAACAGTTGCATGTCAGAGATGATTTCTGAGGAGTTAAAGGACAATATTTGTGAAATTGCATTTCCCAGATACAAAGCCAAAGTTAAGCAGCTTACATGATTATTTGCCACTTTATCCAGAGGGAGGTTTTTTTAACTGCATTTTCCAAAAATGCACCTGAAAACCTAGTCATATAAAACTGCATTCCAAAAATGTATAATATGTATCAAAAAGCACTTGCAATAATACATGTGTATATAATGTGTGTGTGTGTGTATGTGTGTGTGCGCGCGTGTATGTGTGTACCCAAACATCTTATACCATCATGATAATTTATCTCTGAACCACAATCTGTTTAGGATCTTTTTGGGTCATTTAAGTTTGGTTTGCTCAGGAAAAAAATAAATAAATAAATAAAACACCAAATAAGAAAACATTATTTTAACAAATTCTTCCATATCAGTCAAATTGAACTTAAGCTAAACAATACAGGAAAAATTACCCCTCTATCAAAGTTGGTTTAAAAATCCTTCAACTGTAAGGTTTTTTAACTAGGTCAAGTTCCATACCTCCTGAAACTATAGATTTATGTATTCACTCATGCAACAAATATTCTAAGCATATCCTGATTATATCTGGCATTTTGACTCCTACATATCTTATGATCTAATTACTTTTTTCCACCACCATCACTACCACCACCATCACCCTTGTCCAAACCCACTATTCATGGTGTCCCACCTAGATGACCACACAACTTCCACTTATATCCCTTCAATTCTTCCTGCACCAAGCCAATCCTGTCACTCCATCAGTCAAAACCCCTCAAAGGCTTCCAATTGCTCTTGGAATAAAGACCAAAATATAGCAAGGTCTGACCTTTCTCAAATTGTGTGCCTCCTCTCCATCTTCAGCAACCCTGATGGCCTTGTTTAGCTTTTTAAATATATAAATATGATATACAACATGATGTTTTAATATACATTTTGATACACAGTGAAGGACTCAATACGGTCAAGTAAATTCTAACATCCTGCCCCATCCACTCCAGCTCCTTTTCACAGACTTTTCCCCCAGAACATGTTTCCCACTCAATTTTGGCCAGGCTAACTCCCACTCACCAGTCAGATCTTAACTCAAAGGACACCTCCTCTGAGAAGACTTAACTGGCCTCTGCCCCTCTACTGCCTGCCACCACCACCATTAGCCAAGTCCGTTTCTTCTATTTTATTATACATGTGGTATACTGTGGTTTCCTTCATAGCTCTAGCACAGTATAAAACAGCACATCAGTCCACTGCAGAGGAGAAGATCAATACTTGCTGAACGTATGTGTGTGGTACTGTGTGCAAGTGCTAGATTATTCACTCAATAAAAGCTGGAATAATACCTGCATTACCCTCTAGGTAGTTCCAATACTTTGCACATTAAAAGTGCTTAATAGGGGCTGGGGTTGTGGCTCAGCGGTAGAGCGCTCACCTAGCACGTGTGCGGCCCGGGTTCGATCCACAACACCACGTACAAATAAACGCATCATGTACAACTAAAGCAAATAAATAAATATTTTTTTAAAAGTGCTTAATAGACATTTGTTGCATGAATATCAAATGGTGCTAAGGTATTTCTTCCATTATTTTCTTGAAACATCCATCATATTTTTATGTATTTGTTAGTTATGTCTAAATTTTCCACCACTCATCTTTGGTAAGATTAAATGAACAAACACTAGTTTTTCAAGACACAGAAGTAATGACCACCACACAGGAGGCACTAAGAGGATGTCTTGAATACATATAACCTGAGTCTATTTGTTTTGATCACTCTACTTAAAATATGCTTGAGTCACATGAAAATGAATTCCACTTACTTTCTTCTCACTAAATACTAAATCCTAATTTAAAAATTAGGCTGTCACAGATTGAAAAACAAATATTTAAAAGGTGTTTGCATTTTACCGAGATGTTCATTGAATGCAATTAGTATTTTCAGAAGATATTCAATATACTTGATACTCTATGGGGACACAGAGTGTATCCAAAATATGCAAACCTTAACTTGGCCATTTCACAAGGTTTATTGATATAAATCATATTGCTCAATATCTGATGATTCAGTAAAAGTGAACTTCAGTTTCAACAGGCAGTCTTTTAATTCAGGACACTGTTTTTAAAGGAAATTAACCTGACGACTTTTTCCCACACATCTAAAGAATAGTAGAAGTTGCTTTCACAAAATATAGTAACTTGGTTTTTCTGCAGTACTTATAAGGGGAAAAAAAGTTCCAAAGTTATTCTCTTAAAGAGGTAACCTTGGAAACCTCTAACTCACCATTAGAGTGTGCTTTGTACAAATGAAAAAACTATGGATACAAAACTGAGTTCTCTTTAAGTAACTGATAGAAGACTGGTTTTACATGAAAAAGAAGAGTCTGAATACAATACTCCTAGCAATTTGATCAAAATAGAACTTGTGCCCTCTTAATCTTCAGAGGTGCTCTATCTGAAATCCACTTTTCCCTCAAACTAATATTTGCTAAGCATTAAGAAGCAACTGTGAGCCTAAATAGACATGCAAATGCCCTTACCTTGAGGTATAAAGTGATCTGTCTATGAAAGAAAATGCAAATGAAGTAATACAGAAGTTTGCAAGAGGGAGAGAATACATAGGGATGGGTGTAAGGACCATTCTTTTGGCATGAGAAGCATCTGAGAAGAGCCTTGAGAACTATATAAAACTTCACCAGCCGAGCACGGTGGCGCACGCCTGTAATCCCAGCACTTTGGGAGCCTGAGGCAGGAGGATCGCGAGTTCAAAGCCAGCCTCAGCAATGGCGAGGTACTTAGCAACTCAGTGAGACCCTGTCTCTAAATAAAATACAAAAAGGGCTGGGGATGTGGAACAGTGGTCGAGTGCCCCTGAGTTCAATCCCTGGTACCACAAAAAAAAAAAAAAAAAAAACTTCACCATACAGTGTTACATAGGAACAGATAGGCAACAAGAAGTTTAATGTGCCTGTCTTATAAGAACCCTAAGTTCCTTGACCTAGTGGTCTGCACTTTATTTTCAGAAGGTGAATGTTTGCATCTAATTCTTTCTCAAATGTAGGGCCATGTATTATTAGCCATTCAGAAATAAATCCCTAGTACTTATTAATGCAGCATCTAGCAGAATGTGGGTAGGCCGAATATGTGTTGGTTGAAATGATGCTTAGAAATATCACATTAGGCTTATATGTTGTTTATACATGATTGAAAAATTCAGAGAAAAATGGGCTGAGGGTGTAGCTCAATGGTGACACACATGCTTAACATACACAAGGACCTGGGATTCAATTCCCAGCACCAAAACAAAACAAAACAAAAATTCACTGGGGGAGATTAGTTGAAATTCAATGAAAACTATTAAGTCTGTCATTTGGCTCAATTTACAATAAAAGCACATGTTGATTGAATTTTTCATTTTGGTACCAATTATGCTGTCATATAGGTATGGTTATAATAATATGAGTCATGCAAAATTCCAAAATCTGGAAACAGTAAGACAGTCTATTTTAATCACTATACTAAAGCAATGAGACATAGACAAAAACACAATATCAAGAAAGTATTCACTGATCGATCTTCACTGGGAAGAATGCCCTACCCAGCAGTGAGATACAGCAACACCAAAGAGTTGAACAACTCAGAAGAAAAAATATGAATAGTCAGGGAAAGTTTGTTTGGAGGAGAATAAAAATCCAATATGTATCACTACATTTTGCAATAAATATGTGTTGCAATATGATTTTAATTGAAGGAGGAAGATAATTATAGCTTAAGAGCCAACTACTTAATCAACACCACAATCAGAAATGTCTGAATGACAAACCTTGGCCCCACACCCAAGAAAAGAGGGTAAACCCAGAAAGTGAGTAAAACAAGTTTCCATTACAAATGTGCTGAAGCCATTTGGACCACACTGAAACCACACCCAGAAACCAAGGGTGGGGGGACACTTATGTTATCCATTCTTAATTATTAAATTATTAAATTTAAATAATTTCTGTGAATTTAGATTTCAAAAAATAAATTCCATGTTGTATTACATTCTGGAAGTAGTACTTCCCTGAATATTGATGCAATTGGGGTAAAACACAGCATGCACTTCTAAAAATAAAACCATTTTTTTTCCTAGTATTAATTCAAGGAATTCTCTTTTTTTAAATGCATGCTGTGTTTTACCTAAATTGCATCAATATTTTTTCTGCATATTAGAAAAAGCAATTTACATGATACTATAGATGGAAATCCTGTCATGTAAGGAACAGTTGAATGAACTGGCAATCCTTTAACTTGGAAAATAAAAGATTTCAGGGCACAGATTAAACTTTGTCAAATATCCAAAAGACTCTCCACCAGCAAAATTACATTCTCTGTGATAGATTTCATTCAATGTAAAGACAACTTTTTGATAGTTTGAGCATTTCAAAATTGGAATGCCTTGGGAGACAATCAGTTTCCCATTTCTAGAAATATATAAGTAGAGAGTGGATATATTTGATAAGGGGGTCCTGCTTATTGTTTAATATTTAACAAAAGATAGAAGGACTAACATTTGTGAAAACTTGCCACGTGTGAGATACTTTGTATGTATTGCCTAAATTGTTTGTATCAAATTTATGAATTGGATGTCTTTCATGAGGATTAAGAAGGATTACATAATTTACAATACAACCAGTAAGAAGAAGAGCTGGAGTTGAAATGTAAAAACAACCTCTAAGGTCCCTTGCAAACTCTATTCTGGTTGAAGCCATGACAGTGAATGTTAGTGGTCTAGATGATTCCATTGTGGTCATTCTGTTTTTCCAGACTGGTATTATTTCTGACAGACTATACAGAGACTTTTGGTCAAAAATGATATTAGCTGCCAACGTGTTAAAATCCAAGGATAAACTACCCTTTAGGTCCTTTCCATTTTAATTCTGCATTTTTGATGGCTACAATCCATAATATATCATCTGAGCTAGAAAGGAAGGACAGTTTTAGTTCATATGGCTCCAACTCAGGAAACTGGTCGTGGCTTCCTGGATTCGTGTTATTAAGAATAGTTCTGCAGCAAGTCTAGGTTCAGCAGAAAGATGTCATTATCAAATAGTAATGTCTGCCACAAGGACAGGACAGAAGAATGGCAGCAAAAATGTTTCGTGTTTATTATCTCTAACAAACTACACATTCCCTAAAACTATTTTTCAATTTTTCATCATCAGTTCTTGAGTGATGATGAAAAACCAATCAATTATTTAAAGTAATGCTGACTGATATTATTCCTTAAGCCATTAGTGGAAGCTGTGGGAATATATAATAAAGCAAACAAAAGGCTCTCGACAAGACTAGATTGATTATCAAGAAGGTTTTTAAAATATGTAAATTAAAATTACTTTGGAAAACTTGCCATAGTCCAGAAACTGCTCCTCTCAGCTTTGCAGGTCCAGAAGCTGAAGTTGGCCATACCTATAAGTGAACTCACACTTGATTATAGACGTACAATGACTGTATTCACAATACTGATGTGTAGAGTAGAGTGTCAGTTTGGACATATTTTCCCACATGTTCAAGGCCACTTTCCTGGGCATTCACACTCTCCTGCACATTTACCGCAGTGACTCTTCTAAAATGTATACTTTTTTTCAGATATATTTTTAATGATACCACATGTCTGTTATGATAAGTTTCCTATGATAGAGTTTAAATTACTCATCCAACAGGTGGTCTTACTGGGGTCCTGAGGATACAAAGATAAGTAAGGTACAATCCTTACCTTTGAGGAAGCCATATCTAAGTGTGGGGGACAAGACACAAATAATCACAAGATAGGATGGAGACCTATGTGTATTATCAACATCTTGCTGACTGAGGGTTCAGTTTCTTGGATAACTATTATTTCTGATTTCTCTCTCCTTCCAGGTACCTACCAGTCTATCTTGTTGGCTA
Source organism: Tamias sibiricus (assembly GCA_025594165.1). Classification (NCBI taxonomy): domain Eukaryota; kingdom Metazoa; phylum Chordata; class Mammalia; order Rodentia; family Sciuridae; genus Tamias; species Tamias sibiricus. The sequence continues at coordinate 23,618,061 of CM046660.1, read as the reverse complement.
CCTGAATAGTCTCCTTTACTTTATTTCCCACAAGGAAACACTTCCTAAATACTTCTAAGGAGCTCAAAACCCAACTTGCTTCTTTTGACAAGGGTGTTCTCTACCCAACAATCTCGCCTTCACTCCTCACCATTCTTTTGTCTTGTACACCCACTCAATAAGCTGCAGCAACATAAGATATAGATGGCTTCATTTCATCTCCACCCTTTCCTTCCTTAATGACAAATAGCCTGACTTCTGTGCCCTGAATTCTCCAGAACATTCTTGATCTCATCATGGGCCTTTTTTGCAAGGCTTCATTCTCCATGGTCTTTCTGCAGAATTTGAAACTCAAGGCCTGCAAGAACCTCCTTCTAGAAACCCTGCCAGGTGAATCACTCATGCTATAATGCTGTGATTTCCAGTTTTCCAGATCACTCTTTATTCACTTTGTTTTTTGTTGTTTATTTTTTATTTAATGAAATTTTATTTACAACTTTCCCTCAAGCTACAAGTGCTCTTCAGACTAGCATTAAATTATATTGCACATACATAGTTACAACAATTTATATTTGCTCTGTAACATATAATCACATTAAAAATAAATAACTTGCTAATTAATTCATAGTTCAATTGACTCTTAAATAGTTTCTCTGGGGGAAATTAAATTTTTGTGTTCTTTAAGAAACTGGTAAATATAACAAACAGCTATGTATTCATTTAAATTCTAAGGAAACCCAAAGATGAAGTTTGTTGTTTTTTCTAAAAATGTAATACCAAATCACTGCATATAGTGATAGAATGGAATAGTATAAACAGATGCTCTTTCTTAAGTGTACAGTTGTAGGATGTTCCAAGTGGGAAAAAACCTGATACTAGTAATTATTTAAAGAAAAAAAACAAAGTAAAAAAAATGTTGAAAAACAAAATAATATACTCTTAAGGAAGAAAAACCAACACAAAAAACAAAACTTATAGAACTGAAAAACATTCATTTTACTATCTTAAAAAGCAAACTAGAGAAGCTAATAGGCAGAGGGAATCTAGACCTCTTAGAATTGAGGCATCTCTACACAAAAACAGAGACAGTACAATGAATTGACCTTAGAAGGGAAATGAGTCAAAAAAATTTTCACAAAAGCCTTAATGATACATTAATGCACAGAGTATCAAAGTTACTTAGGTTCATAGTAAATGGTCAAGCTTCTGTTGAATGCATTACTTTTATATCCTCTTCTCTGTTTGGCAACATATGCTATACAGGTAATATACACACTCATATTTTACCATGAGAATTACAGTTCTCATAGTGACTTGCTTTTTTACCCATACACTTTATTTCCATTACAAAACACTTAATAACTTCCTAGTGATTCATTTTAATTAATATATTACATACAATTGATTTTTAAATGATTCCTTTTAGTAATAGAACATGGTGGGTCAGTTTAAGCATAATAGGGGTAACATGGCACTTTTAAAACTAACTTACCACAATAGGAAAATGTTTGATTTTTTTAAATATAAGTAAGATGAGGATACATAGTTATGAGCAGTGAAACAAATAATTAAAGTAATTTTTCATCAGTAGCCATTCATTATTTTTCTTTTAGGAACCTGGAAGAAATTGTCATCATTGAGTTTCAAATATTCTGCTAAATCTAGTTGCTTCTTAGCTTCTTCAATATCACCTTGAATTGTTGAAATAAGTGACTCTAAAGAATCAAAGTTCCTTTCTGGTCAGAGATAGCCAACAATGGCCACATTGAGTGCTCCTCCATAGAAGTCCCCTTGGAAGGTATGGATGATATGAGTTTCCATGAACTTTTTCATGTTCTTGTAGTATGGGTTTCATTCTATGCCCACCATCATCTATATTATGGACATCTCCACTTCCAGCACCACCAACACTGGCTAAGCCATCATAAATGCTAGTGGATAAATGTGCTACCTACCCTGGTAGTACCTTCTGGATACCTGGAAGGTTATTTGCTACTTGTTCAGGAAAATTAGCTGTGGAGATGCCCAGCTGCTTGGAGCCACAGCTGAAACATCTCACCACCTGGCCCCAGCAGAAGTCTGGCAGGTTTCTCAAGAGGTCATCAGCTAGGGACACCGGCTGCAGTCCAGTCTGTGTGTCCCGTGGAGCAGCCATGGGTACTGTGCCTGGAGCCCTGGACCGGCAGATGGATAGGGCAAGAGCTCTGCAGGTTAGGTGGGCACACCATACACCATGGTGGTCCTTCACACAGCTGATCAACAGAAACTGCATTACAACTCAGGAAGTATGCCTCCTCTTATTCACCTTCTTTTCTGAGTACTTTCCTTCTTTGAGTGTTTCCTCACCACTGGATCTGAACCCTCTGCTCTCTCTTCTTTATAAAAGTCAGGTGGTCTAAAGGCTTCAACTACCACCTCAACAGATAATCTTTGGATAAGCTCTCTCCTAATTTATTATGTCAATTTCTATGTTTCCTTTAATGTGCACAAAAAACGATATTATATAATCCATAAACTATAAAGACTGAAAAAAAAATATGTGATTTTAGTTAGTAGCTTTGAGAGAATTCACCACTAGTCCCAAAGGACAAGAGTACTCATAGGATCTTTGCAGAATAAACAGACAAATTGAAAAGCAATTTTGTAGTTCTGGTCTACTTGGCATTTTTGACACCGTTGACCATTCCATCTAGAAATTCTCTTCTCCCTTGGCTCTCTTCAAACTTCTGTCTCCTGATTCTTTGATTGTTACCTGTCAAGCTCTTTTGCTTCTCATTAAATATTACAGTTCATCAAGATTTTATCCTTGGTCCTCATCTCTACCCACTCCTCCCAGGAAAACTTGTGCAACCCATGCTTTCTCTTTGCTAGTAACTTACAAACCCAGCCACAGTTTTTCTCCTAGATTCCAGACCCACACTGCCCATGGAATATCTACACCTGAATGTAGATGCCCCATCCCCAGTCTCCCCTATCCTAAAGTTATTCTTCTCTACAAAACCTGCTCGTCCTTTGCATTCATATATTAGTTAATGGCATTCCTCAAAGTCCTAAACTAGAAACCTCTTGTCATCTTAGATTCTCCCACCATCAACCTGCAACCAGCCAACAGTCAAATGCCACCATTTCTATCTTCCATCTTTTCATTCTTACCTCACCACTCTGACGTTCTCTCTGTTTCTTCCCCTATCTCCCCCAGACACTTGCAAATCACCCTATCTCATCTCCCTGACTCCAGGTCCCCTAAAATCCATCTAGTACATGGCAGCAAAGTTAACTTTCTAAAAATTAAGGTCATGTTTATCTCCTATTTAGCAGCTTTCAATGGTCCACTCCATGAGTATAGGACCAAATTCCTTAGAATAGCATTAAAGGACCTTCCCACTGTAGCCCCAATTTATTTTCCAATTATCTCTTGGCATCCATTTACATATACTTTATGCCAAACCAAACTTCTCGCAGTTTTCAAGTATATAATGTATGTTTTCATCTCCTTTATACATGCTGGTCTATCTGGTGTTTTTCCCCCCAAGCAATGAATTCTCACTCATTCTTTAAGACACCATTCAAATGGCTTCTCCTTGAGTCATCTAGAAACTAGTTTCTCTTTGCTGGTACTTCATAAGGTTTATATAAATCTGCATTATCAAACTCTTCCGCCTCTCTTATTTGTCTTGTCCCCTACTCTCCACCCCATAAGATATGGCTTCATTAAGGGTAAGGACCATATCTTACTTATCTTTGCATCTATGGTGCACCAGTAAAATGTGTGGCATATAATATGTTCTCAGTAAATGGCTATTGTACAAAAATGGGGAAATCAGAGCCAAGATACTGCCCCTTCCCTTTAAGAAATGATAGGAAAAGACCTGGAGGAAACAAAGAGTCCTCTTTGCTTCTTTCTTGCTACAACATAACTTATAGTCTAGCTGTATTCATCAGAATAGTACAAAATTTTCAGTGCCCCAAATTCCACTTAGATAAGAGGTGTATTTTTAATGTAAATAGCTTCAGTGAATATCTTTCCAGTCCTTCCCATCGTTGTCAGTAAATCAAACCTGAGAGTGAATTAGACTAACCAGATGACAATCTTATTACCTATTCTCACAGTAGGCTAAAAAATTTCAATAGGGAAGGAGGAAAAAATAGGGAAATGGTGACTGTCGAGGGAGGACAAACAAAGTAGGATGTGGTTCTGGAGTACCAGAGAGCAACTCCGGAGCATAGAACTGCTTGTGGGAGATGGGGAGAGGTGCTGCAGAGAGGAAGAGAACAGTAAAGGAAATATTCAAATTCAATGATGGAAACTTTGGTAGGTGCCAATTCCTCTAATCCTCCCCAGAGATGGGGGAAACACCCTCTCTCACACTCAGGAGGAGCAGCCCCACCTCTACGCATGGGTTGGCTCTTCAGGAGAAGAGCTCATCATTCATTGTTACTTAACTCCTGTTAACTCATGTAACCTCGTTATTTTTCCACCTACTCCTCCCATTATCTTTCCTTTCATCTGATGAGGTGAAGAGAGGGGTGAGCTGGTTTCTGTAGTCCTGAGATGTCAGGCTGCCATAGAGGATCTTATCTATTACCTGATCCCACCTAAGACATTTTCATTACTCCTACATTAATTGTAGCCATGAGCAGGCTCTCTGAGAGAAGGACTGTAAGGAAGAAGCCCAGAAGGTTTCCAAACAACAAATATAACATGCATCCAGGAGTGTTTCCTGCCTTGTGAAACCTGTACTGATTCACCTCAAAGAAACTGAACAAAAGGCTGTCCCTGAGGAGGACATACCACCAGCACTTCCAAGAATATAATTTAGCATCTGTACTTCTAAACCACTCTTCCCCCAGACTTTCCTATTCTGTCACATAACATTCACAGCCCAGTTGTGCTTGAGCAGTGGAGTAGGTTGCTGAGAGACCAAAGAAAACACTGAAGATGAGACATAAAACATAAGGTTTATTGAGAAATACTTATGGGAGAGATCCAATGGCAATGGGCTGGCCAGGTGTTTCACAGAAAGCCCAGTGGCAACAGGATGGACAGGTGCACCTCCATTTCAGAAAGTAGCACCTCCATTTCCCCATGATGCTTTGCCCAGGGGCAGCCACCTCTACAAGCACTTCCCTCTCCACTGTGCTCTGATCCAAATGAGTTACCACAGGTAGGAGGATTTTATAGGCTAGGTTAGAGAAGTAGCATAGGTTAGCTTGCTCTGTCCCATTATATGACCAGAACCAGAAACTTGGCATGCATGCAAGAAGGCAACTATCTACAGATAACATTAACTTGTCCTGAGTCCCAACATACATAAGAGAAATCCAGTGTCCTTCAAGATAATATTTATCTGAATATTCTGGCCCAGACTTGTTCTCATTGTACCTTTAACTTGGCTAGGTTTTGGGGAATAGAAAGGGGCATTCAGGGACATGGTATTTTACTGTCTTCCTTTTCTTTAAGGACAACACACCAATAGGCCACTATTTATTAGTTCTTATGCACCTTAATATTTTATCAATAATTAAATAATAATCATTATTTTGATTTTTTTTCTATGTCTATAATGGCATATCTAAACACTGCAACATTCTCCTAACTGGTTCCCTTGCTCCCAGCCCCTTCCAGATCAATTAGAACACTTCCATCTGGTAAATCTTCCTAAAGCAAAACTTTTCTGAGTCATGGCCCTGCTAAAAAGCAACCAGAAGCTCCACATTGCCTATCAATGGTTCTTAATATATTTACTGATCACAAAGCAGCTCAAGGACACAAAATATTCCCCATAGTAAAAATCTACCTGCAATGATGCTTGGCAGGGGGAAAGAATGGATTCTGAATCTTAGGGTGGGAGTGTTTTGTTGTGTATAATTTGAGAAACTTCCCCTAGTAAATAAAGGAAACATAAAATGAGATTAGCAGAATGATAGAGGCTCATGCTGAGCATTATGGATACAGAGCAAAGGTGATATCCTTTCCCAGGCACTTCATCCCTTCCTATGACAGAAATTTCTATATCCTTTCCTGGGAAGGATCAGTCTCTTCTGAGGGTGTTATGGTATATTTCTGGCCTCGATTAGGTTAAAGGGAACTACAATACTTACTTAAGGATCCACATATTCTATTGACACCCCCACACTTCTGATAGAGCCTCAGACACCACCAACACAACCCTAAGGACCGTATTGAACAGAAAGAATAACACTACCACATTAAGATGTGGCCCTAGGCAAGTCATGTACAGTTTTGTGGTCTTCGTTTACTCCTCTTCAGGATGAAGGAATTGGGGAAGATGATCTCCATGATCCCTTCTAGTAGAGGCCAAGCAGGAGACATCTGGCACACTCAACTTAGGGGAAGTCAAGGAGTTTAATAAAAAGGACTATTTACAAAAGACTATTTACAAAGGTCTGGGTATGATAATAATCCCACCATGGGCAGCTATCATCACCCTTGTGCCCAAAAGGACAAAGGAAGGTAACTTCAGAAGGGAAAGTCAGATAAAAAGGGCCATTTTAAGAGGAGCTATGGCTTTCAATGAAAGGACACAGCCAAGTCATATAGAAGGCCAGTAGAACAAAGGGTTCAAACTTACTCTTCTCCCTTCTACAAATTTCTCATGGGGTCTCCACTGGGCAAACATAATGAAAGCCAGAGGGCAAAGTTGTCTTTCTGAGGCAGACAACAGGATGGAGAAAGGTGGAAAAAGGATCTGGAAGGGCAAACAGCTTTGTAGAGTCAGCACTCAATACACTTTGTTGAATTAGATTATTACTGCTACATGTATGCACACATTTTCTAGTTTCTCTTTTCTCATTTTCTCAAGTTGCAATATTAATGTTTTTGTTGACATGCTTTCCTAATGCATGTAAATTTAATTCCCAGTTCTTCCTCTCTCTTACAGAAACACATACACAGATAATTTTCCAGAGTCTAACTTCCAATAATCAGTGTCTTCTCTTGAAGAAGAGAAGCTAAGTGTAAGCTAAGACACCTCTGTTTCCATGCATTCCTTCATCCCCTCATCTTTTGAGGAATTCTTTACACCATGTGCAACTGCCACCTTCTCCATCATGTGCACAAAAGTGCAAAATCATGGGCCCTCTGGGACATAGCAGATTGACACAGAAAAAGCAGAACAATGCACTGGCTGTGGGAATGAGGGGCCATAGACTAAAATGGAGTTCGTGGCAAAGGATATGGAGTGGCACAGAGCTTCCACTTGCAGGCACTTTGGATTCTCAGGATACTGGGAGAGAGAAAGAAAGAAAGAAGAAGGCAGGCAGAAAGGAAGGAAGGAAAAAAAAGTCTGAAGAGAAGGCAACTTCCTAAAATTATGAGGAGACTACAGAAACAGAACTCTGAGTGTGGATAGTGAAGCAGAAAGCTATCTGTGTATAGAGTAAAAAGGGCGTAAAAGTGAAATATCTATACCTTCTCTCTTCAGTGTACTCTCCCACATGCATTAAAAATAATAATAAAAAACTAAATTACATTTTTGTTTAAGGATGGCTTTTTAAGTGGGCCATGTGTGATTTCAGCAGATTTATGCCCAAAATAATTTCTCTCCTCCTTCTCACCAAGAATTGAAATTCTTAACATAAGGAAAAATCTCTCATGTCACAATTAAAAGAAAAGCTCAAAATGCAAATGCCAAGGTTCCCAAAACAACATACAGTGGTTATGTTTCTATTAGTGAGAATGAACAATATCATATCTCCTCCCTAGACAGAGAAAAAAGAAGTTAAAGCACAAAAAGTCATAGCTCCAGAGGAAGTGCAGACAGATTTCAACCTAGAGAAGAGAAAGACAGAAGAGAGTTGGAGATACCAATGATAAACTTTAACAGCTTCACCATTTTGTCCAGAGGCAACTCTGTCCAGTTTCAAGTCTGTACAGACATCTAGGTTCAATGCATGCTCAGACAGTGCACTTAAAAGGACCTCTGATCATGAGGCATGCATGACATTTATGAAAACCAGGGCCAGTGAGAGTCACATAAGATTAAATGGCACATAAGAATCAGCTAAACAAAGAAAAGCATTCTTCAAATTTTTACCTTAAAATTCTATTTAGTTCATTTACACATAGGAAATGTCAGCCTATACTAAAACATACCTGCTGTAATAATAAGGTTCCATCCTTACGACCATAATTTGCATTTCTGGACAGTCTTTAAAACCACAAATCCAAGTTTATTTAAATACCCATCAGTGAAAGGTCAGGGTTAAGAGTGTAAGATCTAGATACAGGTCTGGCGTGAATTCTGGCTTGGCTACTAACTTATTAGTTGTATTACTCTGTGTACAACATATAACAACTATTAAGTATCAATTCCCTCCTCTGTATACAGGGGATAGTGCCTGATTTACAGGATGAAGTGGGTTACACGAGAAAATGTACATAAAGCCCTTAACACAGTGTCTGGCACAGCAAATGCTGAATAAACATTAGTAATGAAAGGTCTTGTTATTCATGCTATTTTCTGCTTAGAGCACCTTGGTGGTATCAATGTGATAGAATGTTACAATCCACCTGAATATAGACTGTGGGGTCTTCATCCTTGAAAACAATTTTAATTAACTAGCTAATTAATTAATTTTAAAAGTCTAACATCTTACAGCATGATAAATATCCACTTATTTATCTAAGTTTTAAGACCAGAAAATTCTACTTAGCTTCACATTAACCAAAGTGATCAATATGGGAAATATCTGTGAGAGACACAAAAAAATTTAATAGCTTTTGAATTTATGGAAGTTGGAAAATTCCAAAGCAATAGAACCCCTTCATGTTATAGTTCATTATTGAATTAATTCAGATATATATCATGCATTCATCATTGTATTCCCCAGGACTTAAGAGTAAAAACCTGATGAAAACAGATTAATCTCCATAATGGGTATTAGCAGCACCTGGAAAAGCCAGTTGCATAAAAGGATTAACAGTGCAATTATGCACGGTGGCTAATTGCTATGATTTATGTTAATGACTACTCTGGGACTGAGGGCACTCTTAACAAAGTTAGGAACCTCCAGAAATCCAAGCAAGAGGAACCCTCAGGAAGTTAAGGCAGAGTCTAGGCTGGGTACAGGCAAGACCCACAAGTCCAACCTCTTCAAGTGCAGGAAATCTTGCCCCATTAGTTCTTTTTCTTTTAATATTTGTGTATTTTTAAATCACAAAACAATGATAATGAAGAAGACTTTTCCAGTCTGAAAAGAGAAATAAAATCCCTTATGTACTTGTTAATTTTCTAAGTCACAATATTGAAAAATACAATTTCAGGTTACTTCAAAAGAGTTTAAAGAGTCATTGTATTAAAGCAAAAGCTCAGAAGATAAACCAGTGGAGTCCCTTTATGGAATAATTTGGGGCAAATTATTTACTTTCATAATTTAAAAAAAAAAAGTTACCTCATAAAGTTGATGTCAGGATTTGATGAGAAAATGCAGGTAAAGTGCTTAGCACAGGCCCTGGAACATAGAAAAGTCTCAGTAGCTCTATAAACTCAATATTAGGGCTAATTTTGCAATGTTATCTGAAAATTTGTGTAATCCAAGAAATTAAATAGTCTTTGGGCATTATCAACCATCAGCCTTGAGGAGGCAAAAAGATTATGATAAATTTCCCCTTTACTATATGTTACATTTAAATATTTAAATCTTTTCCTCTGCCATTCCAACCTCCCCACAAAGTGATTCAAAGAAGGAGTTTCATTTGTTATGAAGCATTTTTAAAAATCTCTAAACAATAAAATTAAGACATTAATTTAACTTCATAAGACTTTTTTCCCTTAAATTTAAATATATCATATATATTCACTTAAAGATACCAGAGTAGGGGATTATTACTTTCACTATAAAATTAACCTCTGGGTACCACTTCTAATCTAAAATTTTCTTCATTCTATTTAGATTGGCCCAAACTCCCTAGCTAAAAATCTACAAGAAGTTATACCCAAATGTACCAATGGCCTATACCTAACCATCTGTGAAATTATTGATTTGGATGAAAAACCACAACTGGTCCTAAATTACACAGAAATTTTTTTATTTATGAGGGAGGAGAAACAGCCACTGAATTTTTGACAGTGTTTAATTTTGATATTTAACATTAGGGTCTGTAGAGGTTGATTGGTTAATTGGTTTAGTACTTTCAGTTTTACTATTTTATATGAAAACTAAAAAGAGTATTATATTTCTGCTTTCTGTTCTATAGCAATAACTTCTCCTAGCGCAGGTTATTCACATTGAGAAATTGTCTTTCACAGCATGAACTTGACCAAAAACAGAAACCTATGACACGCCAATGAAATTTAAAAGTTAAATCATGTTATATTTAATCCTTAAATTATGCCATACTTATAGGCTAACTAACCAGAAAACCAACCAGAACTGTCTATTCTCCTAATATATGAAAATCAAATTTTAGAATAGAACCACAGATTTTAGTGGTTTACTGGCCTCAAGATCATCTTAATAAATCCATGACCAAAAAAAAAAAAAAACCTTTAATGAAGAAGAAAAAGTGAGGGCCAAAATGTTTTCTTTATGAAACATTACATATATAAAGTATATTTGTTCTAAAGTATATATTTTATTTTCTTTTTTAAAATATTTATTTATTTGCTTTAGTTGTACACAATGCAATGCATTTATGTTTACATGATGCTGAGGATCGAACCCAGGTCGCGCACGTGCAAGGCGAGCACTCTGCTGCTGAGCCACAACCCCAGCCCATTTATTTTCTTTAAGATATCTCAAAATTCCTATACAGAATCTCAGCATGTTTACACAATACCCTCAATTCTAAAAGCATCATTTCTTTCAAAGCAAAATTAAGTTAGTTGTCTTCAACCAGCCTTTGTTTAAATTTTTGACAATAGCAAAACACACAGGACAAAAGTTGAGAGAACAAAATAAAGGCAAAGAACAGAAAGAGGGAAAAGGAACAAGGTGATATGAAAATATTCAGAGAACAATGAGTATCCAGTAGTTCCGGAAGACTGGAAGGCACCCTCCCTTCTAAGAAGGAAGGTGTCAGGTTGCATTAGGAACAATAATGAAGCCAGAGTATTATAACATATTATAAAACAGTCAGATGTACAACACAGGAAATGGGAAGAAAGACACGGCCATGAACTAGACTAATGGTGAGAAATCTCATGAAGGAGATGACATTTAACTTGAGTTTGAAGTTGAGATAGAATGATTTGAATAAGCCAGCAAAGGGGAAGAAAAGCACTCCTAGCCAAGAGCAACAGAGGTCCTAAAATGGAACAAAGCATAGTGTCTTGGCCGGTAGTGAAAAGAAAGTCCTGCTTATAATTAAAGGATTTTTTTAAGGAAATGCTAACATTTTCCCTTGGATCACTGAATATTTTTTATCATCATCATCATCATCATCATCATCATCTATATTTTAACATTTAATATTAGTATTATCCATATTTTATGGGATAATAAACTGAGACACAGAAAGGCTGAGTATCTTGCTCAAGGCCACATAATTACTTCACGAGGAGAATGCTGCACTCCTTCCACTCTACCACCCTGACCGCAGGGGGCATGAGGTTGGACAGAGGAGAGCAACCTTATAGAAAAGACTTAATCCACCCACAGAGGCTTGAGAATGCTGATGAAGTGATGACAATACTTTTTTTAAGAACATTAGTAATAATGCCACAGTGAAGAGAATAGATCTTAATTGACGTAGTGATGAGCCAGAAAAAAAAAAAAAAAAAAAAAAGCACTTCAGAAGCTGGTGAAGTAATCCTGAGAGAAGTGGTGAAAGCCGGATTAGGGGTTTGCAGTGATACTAGAGGAATATATATATATCAGATATGGCAAAAGCAACCAAAAAAAATGGTGACTTGGTGGATGTAGGGAAAAAAAAGAATAAAGTCAGAAATTAAAGTATCACCCAGTGAGAAACCGAAGGCATAGTTCATCACAAAGTTATCAGACCCGACAGCTTCCACTGCCCCTTACTCTCCTGCACAGCCATGTTTTCCTCCTCACTGGCCATTTTCCAACTTCCAACTCTATCCTTTCATTCATTTGTATTTTGCAGGCTGACTGTGGATTGGAAAGTGGTCAGGCTCTAAGAAACAGAAATTACAGTAAAAGTAATAATAAGAACAAAACCATTTATTAAGCTCTTATTCTATATATGCCAACCACTGTTTTATATTAATTAACTCATTTGATCCCCCAATATAACTCTACAGGCTAAGCAGAAGTTATTATTCCTACTTTAGAGAGAAGGGGGACACCAAATCCATCAAGTATACACCTCTCTCCCCCTGCCCCTTTCACCAGACTGTTGGAATGCCATTCTGCACTCCCTGGGCCCCCTGTCCATGCCTAAAATATAGCCTAGATTACTCTGTATTATTCATGTGTATGTTTGTTTGCCTCTCCAGGCAGACTATGAACTCCTTAAGGAGCAAGAATTGTATCTTAGTCACCTATGTAAACCCAGGTCAAATTGCATGTGCTCAATAAAACCTGTTGAAGGAATGAATAAATTAATAAATATGAACAATCGGTTCCAGCCAAACTGGTCCATTTGGAGTCTCTACCTGCTTGGCATATTCACAGTCTCCCCTTCCTAGAACAGTTCTCTTCCTGCTGTTGCACACATTGAAAAAACCCCACTCATCCTTCCCAACACTCAGTTCAAATTCTACCTGCACCATGAAATTTTGTCAGGTGGCCCCATTCTAACATGGCTCCTTGCTTATTAGTCTTAGGGTGCCAGTTCAACATCATAAAATCTACCATCTTTCTACCTCTACCACCTGATTCAAAACCAGGCTCTAACATAAACTAGCTGAGCTACTCTAGGCAAATTCCTGAAACTTTCTAAGACTTAGCTTTTTCCAGCTATAAAATGAGGTAAATAATAATTATCTTAAGAGAATCTAGGGAAGGGTTTAAGAAATGTAAACCATCTGAACATAGCAAATGTTCAGAAAATAACTCCTTCTCCCCACACCTCCAAACCCTGAAGTCATTTACCACTTACACAGCACTTAAATTGACATTATATTTCATTTCTCTTCAGTTAGATTGTAATGACTGATAAGATCCTTAAGAGCAGGAGCTGAATCTCACTTATTTTTCTATCTTTCAAACATCTATGTGCTTACCATAGAAAAAATTAAAATTGAGAATAAAAAAGTAACGTTATATTGGATTGTAGGAACCAAGAGTAAATTGTGCCAAGACTAGAATCATAATTTGTCATCCAATTTAGCTGTGGAATTACTACATGGAACCTTGGTAATTCCATTCATGCCAAATTCAACAAATGACAGTGCAAATAAAGGTAAATCAATTTCTAAAGTATACAAGTTAATAGGTAATTTTTGGTTCATTACAGGTAGTTTTAAATGTTACAGTATTAAAAGTCCCACCATACCTGTGTTTGTTCACAGATATTTTTATGAAAAGGTTTCATTTCACATATTAGTCTTAATATGATTATAACAGAAATCCCTTCATGCCACTTTTAACTCTCTGAAACTAGACTGAAATATTCATTTCTTTCTGCTGGGTAGGGAGAATTAAAGCCTAAACTAAGAAAAAACTGGCAAGAGCCAAAAAATTTTTAATAATAAAAAATAATCAAATAAATAAAATAATCAAAACCTCTCTTTAACTTTTTCTTTTCAAATACCTTTCATTAGTCTCAAGGCTTCAACATCCTCTCTGAACCTACTGGGATCTTTTTTTTCCCCTTCTATCCTTATTTATCATAGACTTCTTTTACTGTATTTATCTTGATCAAGAATCAAATTCCCATGGTAAGGTTTTTTTTTTTTCTTTTAACTACTGCCCCAGTTGCATGTACTAACAAGTTGGAGGAGCTACAATTTGTTGAGTAGTAATCTCCACTCTAACAATCAACTCTTCATTAATGCTCTCAACCACATTCCCTTTCCCTGCAGAAACTATTTCTTTAGATCATAAACTGGAAGATGCAACTATAAATTTAATTTGAAAAGGCAATTGCCAGTGCAATAATGAGTGCCAAATCCCTATTCTTCTAATAAATTCAAACTTCTCAGATTCTTTCTGTTTTATTTTGTTTCCATGGGGAGAAGTTCATGGTAAGAATTAGAGACATTCAGTTCTATCAGACCAAATACACCACAACTGATAATATATATACACATTGGTATACTAAAAAAAGTCAAAAGTCAAGAAACCAAGCTTATAATTTCAGCTCAACCAACTATAACATCCCTTTAGGTAAAAATCATCACCTCTCTCAGCTTTAGCTTCCTGAAATACAAATTACAAATAATAACCACCATACTTATTCTCAGCAGCTTGTTCCAGAGGATTTTACATTATAGTACCACAAAAAGCATTACATGATTTCATATCATGCATTAATAAAGTTTCAATTAAATACTTTACTAGACAAACTCTTATACCAGATTCTGTAAACAGCATACCTAAGAAAATGTTTGTTTGTTTGTTTGTTTGTTGAGAAACAGAACTTGGTTTGAGAACATACGTGCAATTCTAGTTCATAATTTTTGGAGCAAGTGCTCTCTACTCTGGATTTAAACATATCATATCTAAATTCTCTCTTTCTGGTAAATCAGAACTTAGTGTAAAGTACTATAGATTAGTACTGAGATTAGATTCTTCAGTTCTTGTGCTAAGAATTTCTGCATGCTAGTCTTCATATAAAACTTAATTATGAGGAATTCAAAAATGCAAATAACCCAGAATTAAGTCAGATTTCAGATTTTTTAATGTTAAAAACAATGGCATCACTAAATTTTAAGGTTTCTCAATCATTATTTACTCCAATTTTCTAGGCAAAATATTAATATTTTCTCACTCTCCAAATAAAAGATTCCCTAACAAACACACATACATATAATTTCCTAAATTGTGCTTTTGTGGCTTTTACTTCTTATATGCAGCACCTCTTGAATGCTAATTAAATTATTTACATATGTTTTTATTTTACTTTTGGTTGGTTACAGGTTTTTACAGATATCCTTATTATAGCATGATTCTGGTAGACTTCATGCTACTTGTTGTTCCAATTAATTAAAACTGTTTAAAGCATAAATTTTGAAATCTCATTTTAATCATAATTATGTAGCTAAAATTATTTCTCCAAAAACTTTGCACACATTCTGTGCAAACTTAATTAATGCTGAGGGAAAAGGATTTTAACAGTTGCCCAATGTTCTTCAAAAGATGAAAAGCATAATGAAACATGCTCATCTGAACTCCACCCATTTTCAATTTCAACATAGCAAATATCCTGGTTTTTCTTAGGGCAAATTCAAGGCATACATATTGGTATTGGCTATTACTGAAGATAATTTATGCAATCATAAGTCCAAGATGCTAAGTTGACAAAAAGAAAACCATGCATGTAAGCAAACCCTAACATATGAGAGGCACACCCTCTCAGTATATAAAGGCTTGTCACTGTCCTTGGTAGCAGGCACTCCCTGAGCTCAACAGCATCACCATGTCTGTTCGATACAGCTCAAGCAAGCAGTACTCTTCCTCCCGCAGTGGAGGAGGAGGTGGTGGAGGAGGATCATCCCTCAGAATTTCGAGCAGCAAAGGCTCCCTTGGTGGAGGATATAGCTCAGGGGGGTTCAGTGGTGGCTCTTTTAGCCGTGGGAGCTCTGGTGGAGGCTGTTTTGGGGGCTCATCAGGTGGCTTTGGAGGAATAGGAGGAGGTTATGGTGGAGGTAGCTTTGGTGGTGGCTATGGAGGCAGCAGCTTTGGTGGGGGCTGTGGAGGTGGGGGCTTTGGAGGAGGCAGCTTTGGAGGAGGCAGCTTTGGAGGTGGCAGTTTCGGTGGGGGCAGCTTTGGTGGAGGTGGATATGGAGGAGGCTTTGGTGGTGGATTTGGAGGAGATGGTGGCCTTCTCTCTGGAAATGAAAAAGTAACTATGCAGAATCTGAATGACCGCCTGGCTTCCTACCTTGACAAAGTTCGGGCTCTGGAAGAATCAAACTATGAGCTAGAAGGTAAAATCAAGGAATGGTATGAAAAGCATGGCAATTCAAGCCAGCGGGAGCCTCGTGACTACAGCAAATACTACCAAACCATTGAAGAACTTAAAAATCAGGTAAGGAGCATTTTAAAATCCAACTTTAAATCTAATTCTATCCCTGTAATACAGGTAGATGCATCTTAAATTAAGTATAATATAGTTGTTCACTGTGTTGACCTATGTGATTTTCTTGCTTCCAAATAAATCCAGTCTCATCAAAGATAAATTTGAGTGAAGGTATGGTCATGGCAATCTTCATCCAGCATGTGTTTTGTCTATCTTACATGATGCAGATTACTGAGAAATTTTAGGTTTTAATGAGCATATAATGAGTCCACAGTTAAATATGCCAGATCATTTCAAATATAAGAACTGAAAAATTATTAAATGAATAAGAACAAAATATTATTAAGATTGATAACAAGCCATATTTGATAGCAACATTGCAAAAACCATGAAGTCTCCTTTATGGAATTGGGATATTACTTAACTCCAGGGAATCTGTGAATTGCACCTACTGGTTCAGAGTATATCTACTTAGAAATATTTATAGCAAGTGGAACAAATACAGGTGTGAGCCAGTCAAAAGTTGGTTGAAATACATGAAAATCACTAAGTATAAAAAAAAATTAATACATTCATAGGATTACATATAGTTGGTTTTCAGAAAGGGATGGCACAGAAATAGAATGGTGTAGAAACTTCAAGTTATTTAAATTTAAGTATGTGGATAAGCTTAAAATACCTTATATTTAAAATAAAAAATCAACACAAAAAATTTGAAACAATATCAAAATGCAGTTTATATATGCCACTATAAAAGCCATATTTGCATCTGACCTTTTATTAAATGACTGTACCTCTTCCTCCAGATCCTCAACCTAACAACCGACAATGCCAATGTCCTGCTTCAGATCGACAATGCCAGGCTGGCAGCTGATGACTTCAGAATGAAGTAAGCTAATTTAATGTGCAATCCTATCACTACAAATACATCAATTGTTTACAATAATGACTTTAGATGCTGACAGTAGCATTTACATTTTCCTGAATTCATTCAAAGTGACAGAACTGGAATTATCTGAGAAAGTTTTGATTTTAAATTTACCTTCTTGGCAAGCTTTAAAGGAAGAAAATGCATTTAAAGTAATCACCAATATTCCTATGAGTTTGTATATAACAAACATTTCCATGACATGAAGTCAACTCTATGTTTTTTAGTCTTTTTCCACATAAAACTCCTTTTTAAGGATTATACCAATATATGTATCATGTTTATTGCAGATATGAGAATGAGGTAGCCCTGCGCCAAAGTGTGGAGGCCGACATCAACGGCCTGCGCAGGGTGCTGGATGAGCTGACCCTCAGCAAGGCTGATCTGGAGATGCAGATCGAGAGCCTGACTGAAGAGTTGCAGTACATGAAGAAGAACCATGAGGAGGTGATACAAAATTATATTTTCCCCAATTTTTCCAAAGGTTCATTGTGTTCATGGGGCAGTCATTAACTCTTTTTGTCCCTCAAACAGGAAATGAAAGACCTTCAGAACGTATCTACTGGTGATGTGAATGTGGAAATGAACGCTGCCCCAGGTGTGGATCTGACTGAACTTCTGAATAACATGAGAAGCCAATACGAACAACTTGCTGAAAAGAACCGAAAGGATGCTGAAGCCTGGTTCAATGAAAAGGTAAGTCATCCACCCTTCACAGTGATGCCCATGGAATTTTTGTTGTCATGTCCAAATTTTCTCATATTTTCCCATTTTTAATATTCCAGAGCAAGGAATTGACTACAGAAATCGATAGCAACATTGAACAAATGTCCAGCCATAAATCCGAAATTACTGAATTGAGACGCACGGTTCAAGGTCTAGAAATTGAACTACAGTCCCAACTGGCCCTGGTATGTTAAGTCTTGAGAAATGACTTCCATTTTATCATAGAAACACAGAGCTGGGGGTAAGAAAGTAGAAATAAAACTGGAACTCTATACTAATGGAAGAAAAGAACTATTAATATCAATATGAAGGTACTGAGATTGAAATGCTATTACACAAAACACTAAAACACTAATTCTATTCATTTCCCTTATTTTTCTATGTAGTATCTTATTAAATAATTTGATAAGCTTCTGTACGCCAAATGAACAACAAAGTCATTAAGCAACAATAAAATCCTCTTTTCAGAAACAATCCCTGGAAGCCTCCTTGGCAGAAACAGAAGGTCGCTACTGCGTGCAGCTCTCACAGATTCAGGGCCAGATCTCCTCCCTGGAGGAACAGCTGCAACAGATTAGAGCTGAAACCGAGTGCCAGAATGCAGAATACCAACAACTCCTGGATATCAAGATCCGGCTGGAGAATGAAATCCAAACCTACCGCAGCCTGCTAGAAGGAGAAGGAAGGTAAATTGGAATACTGAAAAATCATCCCAATTGTTCTCATTCAGTATTGTGAATAGCAAGGCATATCCAAACCCCCAAGGAAATGCCAAAGGATGGGAGGAAGGGAGGTGTAAGGAGGAGGCAGGATGCAGAAAAAAGAGTTTGGTAAGAATGAATATTAGGGATGCGTATGGTTAAAATTTTTTTATAAAAACAGTGGGTTTTAAAACATATGCTTGGCAGTACTGTGTTCTCTCAAAACCTGTTTGCTTATCTTCTAAAATAACAATCATCGGAGAGCGAGCCACCGTTTTCCAATAACTGCATACGACCCTCACCACTTTTAGTTCCGGAGGCGGATCCTACGGAGGCGGACGCGGCGGCGGAAGTTCTGGCGGTGGCTACGGCGGAAGTTCCGGCGGCGGCAGCTACGGCGGCAGTTCCGGCGGCGGCGGCGGCAGCTACGGCGGAAGTTCCGGCGGCGGTCACGGAGGCAGTTCCAGCGGCGGCCACGGCGGCAGCTACGGTGGCGGCAGCTCCGGTGGAGGTGGTCACGGTGGCAGTTCCGGTGGCGGCCACGGCGGCAGCTTTGGCGGTGGCAGCTCCGGAGGCCAGAGCGGAAGTGGAGGCTTCAAATCCTCCTCTTCAGGGTCCGCTGGAGAGTCCCCAACTAAGGGACCAAGGTCAGCAGAAAATATCTGGGGTAATCAGAATTAGTTTTAATTTTATGTGATGGTTTTATTTCTTTGTAAGCTCTAGGGCTGTTTTTAAAATTGAAAATCTTAGTGTTTTCATTTGCATTTTTTAACAAAATGCACTTTTGACATCAAACTTGAAGGAAAAGAGGCCTAAATGCCACCCACACTGTAAACATTATTGGATTTTTTTTTTCAGTGTGAAAATTTCAATTTTCTTTTTTAAAAAATGTAATATCGTTTTCCTTTTGAATATTTGCTTGTTAATTAGCAAGGATCCCTACAAATTGCTTAACCTAAATTCTAATTTTTTATTATTATTATTCACAGATACTAACAAAACCAGAGTAATCAAGACAATTATTGAAGAAGTGACACCTGATGGTAGAGTTCTTTCATCTATGGTTGAATCAGAAACCAAGAAGCACTACTAATAAGCAGCATCAAGACGAAAGAGTCTCCCTTCACACAGGCCATTATATACAGATGCATGGCAAAATGTTCAGCACTTCTGTCTTAATGGTCTGTGGAAACAGGTTCACTCCTTGAAAATAAGGTGTCTAAAAGGTGTTTTGTGATTTCTGTATTTCTTCTCTTTTCACTTTACCAGAAAGTGTTTTTTCATGGAAAAAGAAAAAAGGAAAACTTTCTGTTCTCATTTACTAATGAATTTCAATAAACTTTCTTACTGATGCAAACTATCTGAATTTGTCAGAGTTTATCTTTACTTAATCTTGTGGGTATGCTTAAACCAATTAAAGTAATCTCACTGGATAAAAAGGTCCAGAAATCCCCAATCTTATACTTCCTTAAAGATATGCAATATGTGGTAAGCTCCCATCTCTCTTGGCTTTAAATTATTTCAGTCATGGAAATTTGAAATATTTCAAAATAAACCCCCCCCCAAAAATGGAAATTCCACATTTTCTGATTGTCTTCTTACATTTTCCTGCCCTTATTTTCTTCCTATATTTCTTCATCCCAATTCTATACTGCTTAAAAGGTACTTTCCAAACAACCAGCCCAGTAAAATATCTAGACCAGTGAAATTATTTGGTGTCTATCAGATGGTGCCAATGTGACCAAAGGGGCACCTCTAGGTCTCTACTTTCCACAGTCCTGCCCAGGGATCAGCACTAAAGACCTGGTATTTTCAGGGTTAGCCCAGTCACATCCCTTAGCCGATAATAACCCAGCTGGCTTTACTTAGTACTCTGCTAGGTAATATTATGAAGGGAAAAAAGAGGCTAGAGGGCTGGAGTTAATATGTCTCCCCAAGACTACCTTGTGTTCCCTGGTGGTCCCCTGGATTACCCATGCCCACCAGATAGCAACCTTCCTCAATACCTTTTGAGTTGAGCTCCATTTTCTCCCAGGATCAGAACCCTGGTTAGCAGGACATTTGGGATTCCCTCTACATTAGACACTACACTCAAATTGATTATAAGAGCCATATTTCAATGTGAATGGACTTCCTTACAGTCAAGGCTCCATAACCAACTTGGCACCAAGTATTACCACAGCTGAGAAGCTCTCTACTTTTGTTCACATACCTCTTTACATGTGGACATTTGTACCAGCTACTCTTATTAGAAACCAGTCCAAGACAGTCCCCCGTTGAAGGCCCAACATGCCTCCTTGTGAAGCCCTGAAACAGGTATTGCTGGGTAAGGACTGAGTTCCTACTGTGTGTAATAGTGTTGTGCTCGCTGCTGTTCAGAAACACAGTCTTTGAAATTATCATCTAATAAAGTTAACCAATTCCCTGGGATCGATTTCATTGTTCATAATGTGAGATAGGCATTGTCCTTACCCTGCAGAAATAGAAGTTATATCAATCCAATAACATTGATTCGAGACAAGTTATCATGAGACAGTTGTCCTTGTTACCAAGCTTTGTCTCTTCTGTCCATTCTTCCCTCCTTACTCCAGCCAGGATCTCAGATGGTCAGAATTCTTTATCTGACTAAGTGGCAACCAAAACCTTCATTCCTGATAACCCTCAATACATAGTGATCTTACCTTTTTAATCTTCCAATACCTCACTAAACATTTGTATTAAATTCTCTCAGATAAAGTACCTGATAAAGCATTATTTTCTTGACTGAACTCCAATACTGCAGTACTATGGTTGAATAAATATAATCTGTCAAAAATAATTTCGACCGGGTTCAAAAAATTTCGAGCCGGGCGCGGTGGCGCACGCCTGTAATCCCAGCACTTTGGGAGGCTGAGGCAGGAGGATCGCGAGTTCAAAGCCAGCCTCAGCAATGGTGAGGCACTTAGCAACTCAGTGAGACCCTGTCTCTAAATAAAATGCAAAAAAGGGCTGGGGATATGGCCCAGTGGTCGAGTGCCCCTGAGTTCAATCCCCAGTACCACACAAAATAATAATAATAATTTTGACAAGAACATTATATTTGTAAAATTTTTTTAATTATTAAATACTACATGACACTATTTTTACCACATAGCTTTGTCATGTAGCTATTTTTTTAAATCCTGTACATATTCTCACAGATCCTAAAATTGTTGTAGAATCCTGCTAAGCAGTTCACAGTGAAACTGGCAGAGTCAACTTGTCACCCATGTGAAATTATACTGCATAGCAAAAGCTTGTTTCTCCCAAGATACTCTCTAATGCTGCTAAAGGCCTTAACATTTTGCACCCTAGCCTTGATATTTATGATGACTCAATATTTTGCTTGGTAATGGAGAATATGTTGGTTAGGATCGCCTTTATCAGGGAGGTAGCTTGATTAAAATTAAATAAGGGTACATTCAGTATATCCCATCTGGAATGCATCTTGACAGTAGGAATTGGGGAAAGTGCCTTCTCATGGTTATAAACATGAATTTTCAAGTCTGTGATCCCTGGGTTTCATATCCTGGCACTACATTAACGTATTATGTTAACGCAGAGAAGTTACTTCTGAGCCTTAATTTTCTTATCTGTACAATAAAGGCAAAACAATGGCCTCCTCCCCTCACTTATCCAAGGGAGATACATTGCAAGACCAGTGAATGCTTGCTAGTACTGAACCCCATACTGTGTATTTTTTTTTCCTATACATACATACCTATAATAAACTTTCACCTTTACAACTTCTCTTCAGTGTATCCAAATTTCCAGCATCACTACTCTTGCACTTTGGTGCCATTATTAAGTAAAACAAGGATTTGTGGGACACAACCACTGCAGTGCGACAACAGGCAATTTGATAAGTGAGCTGCTAAGTAGATAATGGGTGGGTTGTGTATACAGCATGGAAATAATTCACATTCAAATATAATTCGCATCCCAGGTCGGGTAGCACAAGATTTCATCACACTACTCAGAACATTGCACAAATTAAAAGTTGTAAGTTGAGCTGGGCGTGGTGGCGCACGCCTGTAATCCCAGCACTTTGGGAGGCTGAGTCAGGAGGATCGCGAGTTCAAAGCCAGCCTCAGCAATGGCGAGGCACTTAGCAACTCAGTGAGACCCTGTCTCTAATAAAATACAAAAAAGGGCTGGGGATATGGCCCAGTGGTCTAGTGCCGCTGAGTTCAATCCCCGGTACCAAAAAAAAAAAAAAAATTGTAAGTTGTTTATTTCTGAAATTTTCCATTTAATATTTTTGGACCTCAGTTGACTATGGGTAACTGAAACCATGCAAAGCAAAACCACATATGATGATAAACTACTGTAAACCACAAGGTGAAAATTCAAAAGCATTATGCTAAGTCAAAGAAGCCAGACTCAAAGGCTATGTGCTGCATCTCATTTATATGATATTTTTAAATAGTCAAGCTGGAGAATTAGAAAACAGACCAGAGGTTGCTAGTGGGTAAAGGGAGGGCATTTACCACCAAGGGGTACAAGGGAACTTCTCAAAATTATGGAAATGTTCTCTACCTTTTTTCTGGTGGCCATGATACAACTGAATGTGTCAAAATTAATTGAATCATATATTTGATATAAAATTTACAGGGGTTTTAAACCTGAATAACCTTTCCTTTTTAAAAGTGAAAATAAACAAATGGTGACTGAACATTTCATTTTCTAGTGTGTTAAATGTTGTCAATTTCTACTCTGTTTTTAGCTCCCAAAACAAAGCTTGTACTCTTTTTTTTAATGTTTATTTATTTGCTTTTAGTTGTACACAATGCGTTTATTTGTACGTGGTGCTAAGGATCGAACCCGGGCCGCGCATGTGCTAGGCGAGCGCTCTACCGCTGAGCCACATCCCCAGCCCCAAAGCTTGTACTCTTAACAACTGGAAAGCATGGAATGTCTTTATAACAAGGAATATGGCACAAATAAATAATTTCCATTATAATGCATTTTTAATGAACATGCTTCCTGAGTCATACTCTTAACCTAAAGAGCCTAGGAATTAAGTAAAGCTGAGCCATAGACTGCCTATAATCACATCAGCTTATACCTGCAAGGCCTGTATGAGAAAGAAAATATAAAAGAGTTGTAACATGCAATCTTTAAAATTCTTCCCCCGGGTTCTCCTGGTGTTTTGTTATAGAAGTCAGTTTTGGGGTGTGGATGAGTCATATTTGAACAAGTAGGTTGTTTCTGGTGGGAAGAGATACAGGGAGCTGGTAGGTAATTGCTACTTGATAGGAAGCCAAAAGAAACAGACTCGCAGCAACGTCTCCTCTCAAATGTATCCTTACCCTTCCAAGTTCCATGTGACCTCCCTCTTAAGGTCTTTTTTTCTCCAATAAGAAGTCCATCTTCCAAATTGCCTTTTTAGAAAAAGAATGAAATAATGTTCTCCCTACTGCCCATCACTCATTCCCTTTCACCTCCTTCTCCCCAAACCTGTCCATTGCCTTTCTGCCTTTTTAAAATAACTCCAGTTATTGATCTAAATGAACCTGATGTCTGCCCCAGACTTTAGCTCACAGTGCACACTCTTTATTGGTTGATGATTCATTTAGCAGTGTCAGGCACTATGCCAGGTATTGGGGATAAAATAGTGAATGGAACACAATTTCTGACCTCAAAGAGCCCATAAATAGCAGAATTCTGTATAGGGCAGAAAGCACTACACAGAATTAATCCCATGTTGCCATGGAAGCTTTAAAATGCAATATTTCCTATACAATTAAGATTATCCCTAGCAACCTATGCCTTCTGAAATATCTACAGGGTTCTACATACAGATTCAAACTAACCCTCCTGTCTTCTCACTGCCTCCTTTTTTTCTTCTTTTCATCTGCCCTGTTAGTAGAACTGATTATCTTCTCCAAAACTGGTGACAAAGATCAAGATGTGCCATGTTGGTAGGGACAACATGTATTACATTTATTTAGTTGTGGAAACTATGTCAAGATGGAAGAAATGAGATAACCACAATGGAATTGCTACTTCATTCTAATTAAGGGAAAGATATTCACATAGCTACAAGACTCTAATGACCACAAATACTGCTTAGAATCATTTATATATACATAATTATTCCTCGTGTGTAGGACACTGTGTTATGTCATGAGGACATACCAACGTGAGGAAGTCTTCGCTTCTGTTATCAAATGATACGGAGAACAATAGGACTCTGTATGTACACGTAGATATTTACAATTATCAGGTGCTTATCTCTGTGTGTGGAAATCATCTTCAGCACCACCTTAGGACCTATGCAGAGCTCAGAAATACTTAATGACTTGCCCAAAGCTTCACACACAGCAAGTGACAGACTTACATCTGGAACCCAGGATCTCTGATTTTTGAGCCTAGAGCTCTTTCTTATGTAGCAGAGATTTGTAGACACTTTCTATTAAAGACTCCTAATCAGTAAAATATTCTGAGTATGCACAAGGGGTACATTTATTTATCTTAAATGATACATACATACATGCCTTCATTTATGTGCTATCCCATAGTTCAGTGCACAACATATATTAATGCAAACACAGTAAAAATTTTGGTCACAACCACGCAGAAAGAATTCCTTGCATTTTGGCATAAACTGGAATTAATTTCCAGACAGATCATCATAAACAGGTTTTTCACTTGAATGAATGAAGGTCCCATGGGAGATTCAAAAGTCATGTGGTACGGAGGACAATTCCTTGTGTCAGACTGTATCATGAATTTCTGGATATATGGCATTCTTCCCCCCCTCCCAACCACATGCCATCAATGATCCTATCACTATGATGAACACACATATACACACACAATGTGCCCTAGGGGACTGTCCCCCTTCACTGAGATTGAGAACTAGGCTTTCATTCCTTGCACATGAAGAGTACCTGTAGGAAAAACCTTGTCAGCAAATGTTCCCCAGGAACTCTTTGGGCAGTCCTTTGATAAAGTAGATTGTAATCCCAGTGAAATGGGGACCATGTCTGCCTTATCCATCACTATAAACCCAAGCCTAGCACAATTCTCATCACACAATAGCTAAAGCTCAATAAATACTGGCTAAGTGAGTAACAAAATGAGTGAGTTAAATGCCTACAACACCTCCCAAGGCAAATCCAGAAAGGCTAGGGTTAAACGAGAAAAAGAGTACCCATGTCATCCAGGGTCTCTCATGTGCTAGGAACTTTGCTAGCTCTCCACATTCAGTACTTCTTTTATGGAAAATATCTAAACTCAGTTAAAGGTGGTCCCAACCTTCTAGAAGAGTCCTCCAACCTCCAATAATAGCGACTCCCCCCTCCCACCTGGTGATTTTAAAAGCTAAGACACTGGGTCAGAGCCAGTGAGGATACTTCCAAACATGAATCCAGGCAGAGAGAGTCCCTCCAGTGCTTTCCAATTCATTCATTGTTTCCATGTTTCTCTGGGACTGAGGTAAGACGTACTGAAATGGACAGCTTCCTGAAGGAGCTCCGTTAAAAGCTGCCGACATTGGTGGTGCAAGGAGAACCCTCCTTTCCATGAATAAAGCAGAAGAAAAATGCAGCAGAAACAGCTGTGCCAGAGAAGGCTTCTGGGCAACGTCAAGGGTGTGGTGCACTCTTGAACACCAGCAGGGAAGCCTTTTTCAGAACAACCAACCCCAGGACTCTGCCAGGAGGAGGGAAGGGTTTGGAGCTCCTGCGAGTTTAACCCAATGGATCAAATTCATTCATTTATTCAGAAAACATGATTGAACACCACATGTCAGGCCATGTGCTAGGTCCTGGAACTAAAAAGCTAAACGAGTCAAAACTATGCCCTGTGATGCATGCCACTGTAGATGTATGTGTC